>SJYV01004788.1:0-11867 GCA_006410875.1 Neotragus pygmaeus
GAGTTTCAGCTTCAGCATCATTCCTTCCAAAGAACACCCAGGGCTGATCTCCTTTAGAATGGACTGGTTAGATCTCCTTACAGTCCAAGGGACTCTCAAGAATCTTCTCCAACACCACAGTTCAAAAGCATCAATACTGTGTGTACAAATGATGGAAACTTACAAAGACTAAAATTTCTTACACAAATGATAATGTATTTTGATAAAACCACACAATATAACTACAGTCAGTAAGTTTGTAATTATTGTCTCATTAAGCCATTCTTTAAATGATAAGTCAAACATCTTCCCTTTATATGTTCAGTATTCACCTTTTTGATTATTGAAGTGGAAAATAATTATTTCATTTTCTCTGTCCTATATTTCTTAAGGGCTGGGAATAGAGGGTGATGAGTGAATTATAAATTTAAGATATTTATACATCGTAATCATTTAGAAAATTTGAATCAGACTTGATTCTGTATTGTGACAGTACATGATTATAATAGTTCTCCTTTGCTGAATTCACCCTCTGTATTTTCCTGACACCAGATAGTAAATGGTATTGTGAGTTAGACACAATTACTTTCATTTTACACATGATATTCCTAAGTTTTGATCCCTAATTTGCTCAAGATCACTCCAGAGACAGAGAGGAGGAGTGGAAAGTGGGACGTAGCCCTGTTAGGTTTTTAGATTCTAAAGCACATTTTCCTAACTTTTGATTTAAAGTACAAAATGTAGAGATTGGCTTTTTTTTTTTTAATTTTGCCCTTGAAAAATGATTTACACAGTTACCTTTCTCTGTGGGTGTCATGACAAGTTATCCTGCTAGACTAGCCCCTTTGCTAATTTTTCCAGTTGGCATCTTTCTCAGTTCTTAAGAAATGGTCCAGAATCCTCCACCTCCGCGAGCCTTTCTGGTAACAGTCGGTGCCGAGGTCCGCGGAGCCCACAGCCACCTGGCTGCACGCTTTGCCCCTTCCTCAAATGCGAGCCATGTGCTGAGGGCCGGCCAGGGAGAGTCAAGGCTGGGCCTGGACCCTAGCGTCTCCGCTTGAGGACGTGGAGGAAGGCTGAGCCAGCAGCTGGCCGGAGGCTGGGTCCTCAGGGACCACATGGGACAGAGACCCCCACCCACTGTGCTGGGTTTTAAATGGACAAGGGAAAGCCTTTTTTATGTTGAGCGTGTGTATGTGTGTGCTCAGCCGTGTCTGACTCTTTATGACCCCTTGGACTGTATCCTGCCAGGCTCCTCTGTTCATGGGGTTTTTCATGCAAGAATACTGGAGTGGGTTGCCATTTCCTGCTCCAGAGGATTTTCCTGACCCAGGGATCGAACTTGCGTTGAGTCTTCAGGACTGAGTCTCCTGCATTGACAGGTGAATTGTTATCACTAGCACCACCTGGGAAACCCATTTTGCTGAGATATTGAGGTTATTAAAGCACTTAACAAATCTTGATTATAGGATTNGGGATCGAACTTGCGTTGAGTCTTCAGGACTGAGTCTCCTGCATTGACAGGTGAATTGTTATCACTAGCACCACCTGGGAAACCCATTTTGCTGAGATATTGAGGTTATTAAAGCACTTAACAAATCTTGATTATAGGATTAATAATATTCCTGTTCTTCACTCTATATCCTCTACTCATAATCAGTTGGCAAAGAATGCATCTTTAACATTTTCCTTTATATATTAGTATATATTGACTTTAAACATTATGCTGCTGCTGCTGCTGCTGCTGCTGCTGCTAAGTCGCTTCAGTCGTGTCCGACCAGGCTCCCCCATCCCTGGGATTCTCTAGGCAAGAATACTGGAGTGGGTTGCCATTTCCTTCTCCAACATTATATGTAAACCTTATTAAATAATTAGGAGTTAATGTAAAGTACATGAGGGAAAATGAATGCAAACAGCTACTCTAGCTGTTGGTATGTCTCCCTTCAGGTCCTTCTCTTTTGCTTCTTTAAGGACTTTTTTCTTTATCATAGTTGGTATCTTGGGAAAATCTTGCATCTTAACTTTTTTTCTGTTTTTCATAATGGCATAATCCAAGGGTGTAAAAAATTCTTCATAACAGCTGCACACCATTCCATCTTCTGGGTAGGCCCCAGTTGATGACTTAAATTCTGTTTATTCACAATAAAGAAATAATACAGTAACAGGATCTTCACCTCTCAATGGTCTTTCTGTAAGGAAATTACTTTGGACTCACCAAAGTGCCTGTTCTTAGAGGCAGGCCTGTGTTTCTATCAGTCCATGCATAGAGTGCTGGAGTGAGCTCCCTGTCACAACAGAGGGTCAAGCAGGGCCTCATGACCATTTAGCTTGACNGGGTCAGGGCATGACTACTCTAGATGGAAAGATGAAGGGTAAGGGAAGCATGACAGGTATTATAGGTGTAGACTCTGGGATCAGGTGGCCTGGTCCTCGATGCTTGGACCTTCTTCAGGCTGCAGAAGCTGTGTGATTGAGTGTTGAATCACCTGCCTGTTCCCTGCTTCAGATTCCGGAAGGAGATAACAGTGGTTTCTGCTTGTAGGGAAGAAAACATTTTTCTCTAGTCTTCTGGGTTCTTTTGGTTGTCGTTGTTCAGTTGCTAAGATGTGTCTAACTCTCTGTGACCCGCATGGACTGTGGCATACCAGGCTCCCCTGTCCTTTACCATCTCCTGGAGCTTGCTAAAACTCATTTTCGTTGAATCAGTGATGCCATCTCATCCTCTGTCCCTCCCTTCTACTCCTGCCCTCAAACTTTTCCAGGATCAGGGGCTTTTCCAGTGAGTCGTCTCTTCACATCAGGTGGCCAAAATATTGGAGCTTCTGCTCAGCACCCGTCCTTCCAATGAATATTCGGGATTGATTTACTTTAGGATTGACTGATTTGATCTCCTTGCTGTCTCAAGAGTATTCTCCCCATCACAGTTCAGAAGCATCAGTTCATGAGCACTCAGCCTTTTTCTATGGTCCAACTTTCACATTCATACACGACTACTGGGAAAACCATAGCTTTGACGATATGGACCTTTGTTGGCAAAGTAATGTCTCTGCTTTTTAATATGCTGTCTAGGTTTGTCATAATCTCTGGCATCTCCTGGTTTGATTGACTGGTTTGATCTACGTGAGGTCCAAGGGACTCTCAAGCATCTTCTCTAGGACCACAGTTCAAAAGCATAAATTCTTCAGTGCTCAGCTTTCTTTTATAGTCCAGCTATAAAGTTGGACTTGATGAACACCGACTTGATAGCCATGAGTTTGAGCAAGCTCCGGGAGTAGGTGATGGACAGGGAAGCCTGGCATGCTGCAATCCACGGTGTTTCAAAGAGTTGGACACAACTGAGTGACTGAAATGAACTAACTGAACGGACACCTCTTGCATTGGCAGGCAGGTTCTTACCGCTAGCGCCACCTGGGAAACCCTTTAAGTGGTTAAAGGGGAGCTAAAAGTAAACCCCTGCCCTGAGTCTTCTGCTTTTAGAAATGATCAACCTAAAGCCATCTCCATGTCACAGAGACACATTTTGGGCTGGCAATGAGATGCATCACTCAGCAGGTAAGGATAAATGGAATTAATGCATCTCCACCACCCAGAGCAATGCCTGACACACGGTGCAGATGTCCAGTGAAGCTGAGCATCGTTTCAGAGCAGAGATGCAATTCCTTGTTTACCTGTCACTGTGCCTCACCTCAGGATATAATCTCCACGTCTTTCTTAATCCTTTCCTTCCTGAACCCTCTTCCCCTCTCTGGCTGGTGGTCTCTGTCCCCTGGGCCTCCAACACCCTCACAGGTCCCTGCAGCAGTGGATCCTCTTTTCTGGGAACTTCTAGCTGTGGAAATAGATTTGAGATATTTAAGGACTTAACTTTACTCGCTCAGTCTTAAAACTTGATGTTCAAGTCTTGACACGTAGTGAAGGCTTAGCATGGCTTTTCACATCGCCACAGGTGTGAAAGTTTGAACGTCACAATGAGAAAGACGAGAAAAAGATGACCGGAAGTCTAAAGCCTGCTGTTCCCAGACGCTTGTGTTGCTTCTGAGCAGCCCCTGCCGGCCCGCCCCTTTCCTGGGTTTCCCCGAGGGCGAGCCGCCCGCGGCCTTCGGGAGCCGCGTCTTCCCGCTGCTGCTGTGGAGGCAGGCGCCGCAGCCTGGCGTGGGCTCGCATTCCACTGAGTGAATCCTATGAAAAAGGATGGTCTTGTGCACGGCTTTGTCTGCTAACATGATTGTTTCCTTGTACCTAGAGGATAAACACGGTAGTGGATTACACTAAATCCTGGGGTCTGGAAAGGAGTTTTCAAGTGTTTCAGACAGTGGGCAGTTCTGGGGGCCTTTCCGCTCAGCAGAGCGCTGTCTCAAGATAAAGTCAGGGCAACACACAGCACAGCTCCGTTGTCTTGTGTTTTCCCCTGATTTGAGGTTTCTCCGCTCTCTGTGGCACAAACATGACATTGGTGTACGTCTGTGAATACTGTGTTACCTACAATTAGAGAGGATGCCCCCAAGTCCTCCAGGTTGGGTCAGGGGGGCCTTTGACAAGCTCCCCTGATCCATCACCCCCGTTACACTACAGGTGGTGAGTCCCTGTGTCCCGCTGAGGCCTCTGAGGGAAGGGGTACCACAGCTCCAGGCGCAGAGAGCACAACAAAAGAAATTNATTATATGTAAACCTTATTAAATAATTAGGAGTTAATGTAAAGTACATGAGGGAAAATGAATGCAAACAGCTACTCTAGCTGTTGGTATGTCTCCCTTCAGGTCCTTCTCTTTTGCTTCTTTAAGGACTTTTTTCTTTATCATAGTTGGTATCTTGGGAAAATCTTGCATCTTAACTTTTTTTCTGTTTTTCATAATGGCATAATCCAAGGGTGTAAAAAATTCTTCATAACAGCTGCACACCATTCCATCTTCTGGGTAGGCCCCAGTTGATGACTTAAATTCTGTTTATTCACAATAAAGAAATAATACAGTAACAGGATCTTCACCTCTCAATGGTCTTTCTGTAAGGAAATTACTTTGGACTCACCAAAGTGCCTGTTCTTAGAGGCAGGCCTGTGTTTCTATCAGTCCATGCATAGAGTGCTGGAGTGAGCTCCCTGTCACAACAGAGGGTCAAGCAGGGCCTCATGACCATCTAGCTTGACATGTATTGAGTCAAACTTGAGAGAGATGACTCCAAATGTCCCTGTTTCTATGGTTATGGCTCAGACGATAATCTGCCCATAGTACGGGCAACCCAGGTTTGATCCCTGGGTTGGGAAGATCCCCTGGTGAAGGAATGGCAACCCACTCCATCCAGTATTCTTGCCTCAAGAATCCCATGGACAGAGGAGTCTGTCCTCTGTCCTATCGATAGGCTATAGTCAATGGGGTCACAAATAGACGGACACGAGTGACCAACTAACACACACACACACTCTCTTTACAAAATCCTGAGTCTTATCCAGGGAGAGATATTTATGTTTCCAAAAGCCCAGGTGTGGGCAAGTACAGCGTCTTTGGGGCCACTTCGAAAAATGACCTATCTTTCAAACAAGTAATATGTTAAACTGGGGCAATGTTCAAAAGATAGAAAGAATCTAGTAAAAATCATCTGTATAACTCTTGATCCTAGTTATTCAGTTTATTTTTCAGGAGGCAACCAACAATTTCTGCTTTGTGTATCTTTCCAAATAACTTATTTTGTATATATAGAGTGAAACTTTTACCTTTTTCTCCCACATGATAGCATATTATAAACATTGTTCAGAAACTTGCTTTTTATGTGCAAGTATATCTTTTTTATACCTTCCATATAAGTGCATCCAGAGCTTTCTTGCTCTGTCCTACAGAGTCCTTCTCATCCACTGCATGGCTATACCACAATTTAATGAATAAGCTTCTCTGACAATCCCAAACCACCTTTGTCTCAAAGTTACAAACAAGCTGCAATAGTCATGGGTAGCTGGGCAAGATTTTCTGCACAATAAATTTCTAGAAGCAGAATTTCTCCCTTTGTGGGTGTGTATCAGTTAGCTATCGATGCATAAGCAACCATCTCAAAACTGGGTGGCTTAAAATCATAAGCGTTTAGCATTTATGATGAACCACAAGCCTGCAGGTTGGCTGGGTGGCTCTGCACCTGTGGGCAAGGCTTCACTGAGATCAGGTGGGGTTGGTCACTACATGCAGTCAGTAGATGGGCTGGGTTAGGTCTAGTGAGTCTAGGATGTATCTATGGTGGTTTCATCTCTGATTGTAGGATGGCTGTTAGTTGGAAAGACAGTAATCTGTGTACTTACCACCCTTAGCATGCTGGCTTATGTGTGTTAGTTGCTCACGTGTGTTCGACCTTTTGCAACCCCATGGATTATAGCCCACTAGGCCCCAAGCTCCTCTGTCTGTGGGATTCTCTAGGCAAGAATACTGAAGTGGGTTGCCATTCCCTTCTCCAGGGTATCTTCCTGACCCAGTGATCAAACTTGGGTCTCCTGATCGCAGCAGATTCTTTACTGTCTGAGCCACTAGGAAGACTCATGCTGGCTTGGATTTACTCATATGGAGTGGTTAGGTCTCTGGGCTGTTTCTCCCCTCTCACAGCTGGGCAGTTATAAGACTTGGAGGCCTGCAGGGTGCAGGCCAGCAGGAAGCCAGAGGAGAGGTGACATCAGAGCTGAGCCATGTCCTAGCAAAGTAGGGTGTGAAGGGAGTTTGGCAATGGGAGATGTCCTAGCGTGACTGTGGCCCGGATCCAGATGGTAGGCGTGGACAAGAGAGGGTACTTCAGGGGTGGAGTGGGTTACAGAGGATGGGCAGAGGTGGGCTCGGGGGGTCTGTGCCGGATGACTGCAAGCACAGTGCGAGCTCTCATTAACCAGACCATGGGGTGCAGTGAAGTGAGTGGTTTAGCGGGGAGGATGGTGAGTTCACGCTTGTCCACGCTGAGTTAAATTCACGATTGAGACACCTGTACAAAGGTTTCTGTGGGCCATTTAATGTCAGAGTCTGGAGCCTGGAGGACTTCCCAGGTGGCTCAGTGGTTAACATTCCACCTGCCAATGCAGGAGATGTAGGAAACACCGGTTTGATTCCTGGTTTGGGAATATTTCCTGGAGGAGGGTATGGCAACCCACTCAAGTATTCTTGCCTGGAGAATCCCATGGACAGAGGAGCCTGGTGGGCTATAGTCCGTGGTTTCACAAAGAGACATGACTGAGCCACGGAGCATACATGCATGCTGGAGTTTAGAGACACGGTCAGGATTGGAGATAAACATTTGTGTCATTCATATAAAAGTGATTAATTTATCTAGAGAGAGAGAGAGAGAGACCAGTGAATAAGAAGCCAAGGACAGAGACTAAGGAAAGAAATATTTTAAGGTAGGGGAAAAGGGCAGAGAAATGGCAGTCATGATTGCTAGGGTTCTTGGCAGCTCTAAAATTCAGCAATTCTCTGAACTGTAATAAAAGTATGTATGGGCTAGCTGCATGAAGCTCTTTTGCAAAGTGAGCCATCTCTTGTTTCTTGATTTTCAGAGCGGTCCAACGACAGTTTCTTTCATCCTAGCAGTCAGCTCCCGGCATGTCTGTTGTATGTCAGCAGTTTGTCCCACTTGTGCTCAATCTGATGATGAAGCAGCTCGCAGAGGCAAATTGCAGCAGCGTGGCCCTGTGGCTGCTGGGCTGATTGTCCTCTGTCACCACGTTGCAGGGGAATTTGTCTATTTGCTCTTGAGTTTGGGTCATAGGGAACTCTGACAAAACAGTCTCCAAACTGAATTTGACATAGTGTGGATTTTGCATCTGCTTGGTTGGATACTTTCCCTGACCTGATTTAGAATGCTGAGTCAGGACAGTCTTCTTCCTAACCTCCCAAAGGATGTGGCACCCTGGTTTGTGTTTTTTTTAATCAATAATAGTAGAAACCCATTTGATAGAGAAGGTCCAAGATGGTCTCTGGCAATGAAGAATTTAGATGCACAAATATGTTTTGATTTGGTAAATCATTCTTAGGTGGTAAGATATCAATTAGCTATTGGAAATACTTGGTTATGTTCCAGATGCCAAGAGGGAACAACTTGAGTAAATCAATACTGGACTTTAATCCATTTGGAACCTAGTAACTATTAAGGAGTTGAGGGTAGGGGGCAGAGTGGGAAACTTGTGTTTTTGATATAACAACTGAAGCATGTTTTAAAATTCCCCATATGCAGTTATGTGTGCATGCAAGCTCAGTTGCTTAGTCATGTCCAACTCTTTGCAACCCCATCGTCTGTAGCCCACCAGGCTCCTCTGCCCGTGGGATTTCCCAGGCAAGAATACTGGAGTGGGTTGCCACTTCCTTCTCCAGGGGAGTCTTCCTGACCCATGGATCAAACCTGCATCTTCAGTGTCTTCTGCTTTGGCAGGCAAATTCTTTACCACTGAGCCACCAGGGAAGCCTTATATAAAGTTATACTGCTGCTGCTGCTGCTGCTAAGTTGCTTCAGTTGTGTCTGACTCTGTGCAACCCCATAGACAGCAGCCCACCAGGCTCCTCTGTCTCTGGGATTATCTAGGCAAGAATACTGCAGTGGGCTGCCATTTCCTTCTCCATATNCTGCTGCTGCTGCTAAGTTGCTTCAGTTGTGTCTGACTCTGTGCAACCCCATAGACAGCAGCCCACCAGGCTCCTCTGTCTCTGGGATTATCTAGGCAAGAATACTGCAGTGGGCTGCCATTTCCTTCTCCATATAAAGTTATAGAAACATTTAAATACAAGAGCAAGCACATGGAAGAAAAGATGTACTTTTGGATACTTTTGGGAAGCATAGAAGTAAAAGTTGGTTAGCTATTCATCACACTAACAGTCACCATTTGGAGTTGAAAAGCAGATGGCTTGTACATGGGGGTATTTGCAATATACTCAAAAAGTTCCACTTGTTAGACGGTGAGTCAGCTGAAGAAGCATAAATCTTTGGTGTGAAGAGACTTTAAGAGTCCTGTCTACTGCAGAGGGACATAGTTGCCCAGCTGAGAAAGGTTATGTAACTTGAACTACATGTCAGAGGCATGACTAAGCTCTAGACCCTCGGCTTCCCAAATCCTAAGTCAGAGTTGAATCTTCTCCATCAGGGCTTCTCAAAGTGTGGTCTCTGGCAGGCCCCAGGAACATCACCTGGGAATGTGTCAGAAATGCAAGTTCTCAGGCTCCACCCCTGTTGCTACTGAATTAGAGACTTTGCGAGAGGGCTCCAGCAATCTGTGTTTTTACCAGTCCTCTGGGGGATCCTGAGGTCAATAAAATTTGAGATCCACTGTTGGTGAAGATAATATTAACTTCCCCTCCTGGAACAAACATGGTTTTCTTTAGGTTGTAGGTAGGTATATTGCAATGTTTTAAAGAGAATGTGTGCTCTCAGGCCAAACCTGTGTTAATTAAACCTGACACGTGTTGCTGCAGAACAATCAAGTTTCCACACAGCTGGTTTTTTCCTTCAGGCATTGTTCAATAGGTGATGTTTCCAAACGAAAAAATGTAATCTTTACAGCTGAAGTAGCCTCAGCCAAAAATTGTAGCATGAACATTTTAGACTGCAAAAATGCACTGGTCAAGTAGCATTTCAAGTTCTTTTTTATCCTTCCCTAAGAGATGAATGGTAGATGATATTACCTCTAATTGCTGTCCCCTCACCTATAACCACAGATAAGCATTAAATTCTTATTGAGTAAGACAGGAAGGATTTGGGCTGTCTTAAATTCTCTGCTTGAGTTGAAGGTCATCTTTTAGATACCTACAGAAGAGGGCAGTTTGGTGCCATGTTTTTTTAAACTCTTATCGATGCCTGACTGATGGAGATGTTCCATTTCTCAGGATCACAACTTTTAAGTATCTTTCTGTAGATATGTTAAATGAAGTAAATTTTCATCAGTGAACTTCATATGCATTCTTATTGTGATTTCTTATACCAGTAAAATCATAGACTATTGTGAGGATGCTTTAAAAAAAACCTCTTAAGTGAATGTTAGGTGATCCTAAAATTCACTTAGAACCAGTATTAAAACATTGTTTTCTTCTCTTAGGAATAGAAAATGTAATATATACTCCATGATTCTTAGGGAATTCCAAAGTAGTCTGCACACATTCTTATAACTTATCTCCATGTTTGAAGTTCATCCAGTTATCAGAGCCTGAGAGTTGACTTATTGGATATATGTGTTCTTAACCTATATAGGGAGAGGTGTTCCTTTGTTTAAAGTCTAATAGGATTCTCCTAGTGAACTGTTCTTGGGCAAAATTTAAAGAAATATGCCCCGGGAGGCTTGGGTAAATGTAATCAATAGCTTTCATCTCTGTCCTGGGAAATGCAAGAAAGAGTCAGTGCTGGAAACGCACCCACATATTTATCGCAGAGGCTGCCCTGAGACTTGGACACACTTAGCCATTCATCTCCAATGTGAGCACAGGCAATTGCATTTTCCACTTCTGGACACAGAGATGAAAGTATTTCTGGTTATATAGCTAAGTATTGTTTGAGTGTAACATTTCATAGGAAATAAAAGGGTGTGTGAAAACTTCAAACAATTTTTGCCTCTTGGTGATCTGAAAGGCTCACCTCATTTATTAAATGCACTCAGTATGGTCTGGCCAGAGATGAGAGTTACAAACTATAAGAGCTAGAGGGAGCATCCAAACAAGTGATTCTTTTTTTTTTTTCCCTTGACACTTGAAGGGAAAGAAGAGAAAGAGCTTGCCCAGGACTGCCTTCTCTTTAGCTAGTTAACACCGGATCCCATCTCAGAATGCCTGCCTTTGGAGTCTCATTATAGAGTCCCGTTTACCTTGCTTGTCTTTGACATTCCATTTATGCCTTAGCATTCTCGGGCTCTGGCGTACCTGGAAATGGAACTCCTGCAGAGGTGGGTGTTTGAGCTTTGGCGTGCACTGTCTTCCCTGCAGGTGGTCACTCACGTCTTGCACCCCACGCTCCTACATTGTTTTACATTGTCTTATTTGATTGGGGTTGCTGTAAAAAATATCTTAGACTGAGTGGCTTACACAGTAACATCTATTTCTCATGCATCTAGATGCTGAAAGTCAAGGTCAGGTGCCAGCATGGTCAGATTCTCAGTGAAGGCTCTTTGCTTTAGGCATGGCTGCCTTCCTGCTTCCTGAGAGATTATCTCCCTTGCAACTCTTCCCATAAGGGCAGTAATCTCGTTCAGACTCATGACACCGTCAACTCTCAAAGCCTCACCTATAAATACCAACGTGTCAGGGTTTAGGGCTGAGTTTTGGTTGGGGGGGGGGCACAAACATTCAGTCCATAGCATATAGTTAGAAATGTAGCTCCTATTTGGAGCAGAACCCATCGGACCTATTCAACTCCAGCACTAGGTTTATGTCAGATGCCTGCATGGGCTGTCTCTTTGTTACCACTTGCAAGTTCTGAATTAGATTGGGCTGGATAGTGACTCAGATTAGTTACAGTAAGTGTGAACAGTAGATTCAGGAGGATACCAATAGCCTCTGGAAGAGGGAGAGGTGTGTTGATAGTGGGTCATGCACCAGGGTTGATCACCAACCTCCTGGACTCAGCCTGCACATGCTCAGAGGCTGAGGTCCCCTTTTCGGTGCAAACAACACAAGAGCCATTAACCTCCTGCGTGGAAAACCTCAGGCTCTTTAGGAACTAGATGTTGGAACATACTTCTGATAGTTAAAATTTGACAAATATTAAGCGTTCACTGTATGTCCAGCACTGTGTGAACCGCCCCCTGTATAGGATAGGAATTAGTACAGCCATATCTCTCAGTTCAGTTCAGTTCAGTTCAGTCGTTCATTCGATTCTTCACAACCTCATGACTCTTTGCAACCCCATGAATCGCAGCACGCCAGGCCTCCCTGTCCATCACCAACTCCTGGAGTTCA
>SJYV01004790.1:0-12251 GCA_006410875.1 Neotragus pygmaeus
GGGGGGGGGGGGGTGGGGGTGAGGGGAGAGAGGAGGGGGCTCCCAGGACTCACATTTCAGCATCTTCACGGCCACTTTCATGGTAGCCTGAGAATGGCTCAGGCCATGAGCCGTGGCCTCCACCACCTGCCCAAAGGCCCCGGAGCCCAGGGTGCGTCCTGGGAAAGAGACGATCTCTCAGCTGCTGACCCACGAAGAATCTCAACATGTATACTCTCTGAGGTCAGGTTAGACATCCCTCAAGCCACCCTGGACTTAAGGTGCTTCTCCCATGAAGGCTCCTAAAATCACAGTGCTTTGCGGTCCTTCCTGGTCTCACCTAAGTCCTGCCTGCTTTCTGGTCCCTCTTTAGTCCCTGGAAAACCTCTCCCCGAGAGGGGAGCACAGGTTCTCCGTACCCTCACAGCCTCTCCAGCTGCACTAAGCACAGGCCTGGCACTCATTATTACTTCCTCTCTCTCCACAAGGGGGTTTCATCTCACAGCATCTCTGGATCATAGAACATAAAGACTACAGGGTCTCAAGGGGGATCATCTTACCCCCGTTGTACAGAGGGTAGGGCCTGAGGGCCAGAGAAGGCAAGACATCAGCCCTAGGTCTGAAGCCAATGATGGCAAGGCTGGGCCCAAATGTCAGACAGTGTTCCCACCCGCCTCAAGTCCCCAGACTATCGCTTGAGGCCTCCTTGGACTGACCGAGCACAAGCTGGTCCCGTGGCAGCTCCCAGGTGGAGTCGTAGGGCAGCTGCATGGGGTCCACATAGATGTACTCATGGCCATCAGAGCTCACAGATTCAATCACTTTCCACCGGATTTCATAGCGTGGCTTCTGCAGGATCAAGGTCAGGGATGGATCAGCAGAGGCGGACCACTAGGTCCAGCTCCTTATGAAACAGATGAGACAAGAAAAACTGAAGCCCAGAAAAGATAGTAGATCTGAAGTCATACAGCAAGTTATCAATAGAGCCAAGGCCTTTATGGGCTCCATGGGAACAGATGTAAGGAGGAGGTGGCAGAGAAGCAGCTGACAGCTGAGCAGCAAGCTCATCAGAACCTCCTCACCAGCTTCTCCCAGAACCTCAGTTGCTCCTCAGATGGGAATAGAGGAGCACGTAGCCTTGGAAAGTGACATGAGGCAGGGACACTCTACTGGATGTGGATGGCCCCTCCCCATGCCGGGTCAGTCACAGTGGGAATCTCAGAAAGATATAACCTTAGAATGTTGAAATCATAGGATGCTGGAATCACAGGATTGGAATCTTAGAATGACAGTATCGAGTGCAGCAATCCTATGGCAGAATCATGGAATGGTGAAACCACAGTACAGACCATTGAAATGACAGATTAGCAGGATTAGAACGCCTTTCAGTAGAATCCTAGTGTGGGTGAGAGTTGGAAGAATGTTGGAACCCAGGCAGTCCACCTTGAAGGTCTCGTGCCCTGTGGCTAGGGTGGACAGACACGCTGCCCGAGCAGGATGCTGGGTGAGGAGTGGGGTGCGCTTCAGAGTCGGAGCACTCCAGATGGTCTGGGCCAGGCCCCTGTTGGTCCAGGCTGCTGGGGCTGGAGGGAACTCAGACACCCTGCATCACTTTACATCACTTTATCCCCTGAGCTCCATGCTGGGCCCCAGACACGGCCAGATCCTGCAGCACTAGAGGATGGCAGAGGTCCATGCAAAAAAATGGTGTGCCACTCTGAACCCATTAGGCAAAGGCGGGGCTTACCTTCTGCCAGAGCATGATGAGGATAATGAGGGAGATGACCGTGAGGACCACCAAAGCCAGGATGGCCGAGATCACCACCACCTTGAAGGGCAGGGCTGGACGCAGAGATGAGAGGTGCTTATGAGCAAACAGGACATTTGGCAGCCCCCTCCCTGCAATCTACCTCTGGTACCACGAAAACCTCTCTGCCCATCCTGCCCAGAATGGAACCAGCCCCATCCCTGCTTTGGCTATGATGTCAGACCTCCAGCCTTTCCCTTCTGGACCACACCTCCAGCCTCACCCTAAAGACACCCTACAGTAACTCCCCCTGGATCACCACTGGCCTCCATATCCCCTCAGCCCTTTCCAGGGTCAGTCTGGCCTGTCTGCCACAGGTCCAGACTGAAGACAAGCTCCTGAGAGCAGGGCTGTGGCTTACCTTTCCTCTGAATCTAGGCCCTCACGGGGGCTTGTCACAGCTAGGACAGAGCCCAGTGGATATAATAACTGAACTCGCATAGCCTGAGGCATACAGACTCCACAAAAGAGCCTGTTTCCCCTCCCCCACCCCCACCCGCAGTGATGGCGATCGATCATAAAGCAGCCTGAGGAAGGGGCCAGGCAACAGGGGTAACCATACAGGGCCCACTCTGGGCCCCCCAGCCCTGAGTCTCCTCTACCCTCAAAGCCTCAGCCTCTTTGCTGCACATACCCACTTCTTCCCACTCCCGCCTCATTCAGCCAGACCCTCATCACCCCTGTCCTGCCCCTCTGGCCACCCATGAAGTTCCTTGGAAACTCCCTCCCTCCTCCCCTGTCCCCCACAGGCGCTTACATCTTCTGAGCAAAAAGAGGGGACTTCACCCAGCCATGACAGTTCCCTGCGGGGCGGTACATGGCTTCCCCCTCAGATGGCACACAAAAGCTTTACTTCTGCCTTGCTCAGAGTTGGTCGGTAGGTGTCCACTTGCTCAGGAATATGAAGGTATATATAGGAGTGTAGATGAGATAAGGCACTAAAACCTCTACCCACCCCACCACAGGGCAGGGGAAGGCTGCTGCTGCTGCTAAGTCGCTTCAGTCGTGTCCGACTCTGTGCAACCCCATAGACGGAAGCCCACCAGGCTTCCTCATCCCTGGGATTCTCCAGGCAAGAACACTGGAGTGGGCTGCCATTTCCTTCTCCAATGCATGAAAGTGAAAAGCGAAAGTGAAGTCGCTCAGTCGTGCCAGACTCTTAGTGACCCCATGGACTGCAGCCCACCAGGCTCCTCTGTCCATGGGATTTTCCAGGCAAGAGTACTGGAGTGGGGTGCCATTGCCTTCTCCGGCAGGGGAAGGCAGGTCTGTGTGAAGAAGTATCTGCTTATTCAAGCCCAAATACCTAAGTGCTGGCATAAGTGTGTCCAAAACACCTTGTACAACCTTCACAGCTCTGCTCACACTGTCTTCTGGCTTCTCTTGTAGTCCCCTTCCCTTTACCTCCTCCCCCAACCCCTAAATACATACAAACTCTTTTCTCCAACCACGCTGATTTCTTTAATTGCTCTGAATTCACTTTGCCTCTGGGTTTTTAAACAGGCTGTTCCCTCTGAATGGAGCACCATTCCTCACTAGGCTAACTCCTAGTTATCTTTCAGATATTGGTATAAAGCTTCATTTCACCAGGATACTTTTCTGAATCCTATAGATGGGGATGGAGCTCCTTCTCCCTCTAGGCTTTCGCCCTAGAAGCTGACCCTCACAGTGAGGTTGCCTAGTTCCTTGTCTGTGTCCTTTCTGGACCATAGGCACTAGGACAGGCAGGGCTGGGCTTTCTCCAGAGAGAAGCTGAGACCCTGTGACTATTTACTGGATGAGGAAACAGGTGCATAAATGAAGTTTATGCATACAGGTCCATGTACGCACTGGGACTGGCAGGTAGCAAAAGCATCTGGGCACCATAGTGACTGTTCACATGGGTAAGAATGATGCATGGATGTGTACCTACTACCAGACATGCATGGCACAGCAAGCATACATGTGGGGGATTGGGTTGCACACTTTTACTGAAAGGTGTCCTGCATCTCCATGCTTACAGACATGCACAATGCCAGTTTGCACGCTGCACAAGGGCTGTACATGCACTCTTTGCACACTTATATGGGGATTATGTACCACTTATACACATCTACAGACATACACTTGTGGGTTTACATATCTGCCCAGGGATTGGAATGCTCATGCATGTGGTTTACAAACATATACTTACTGGGTTTACACCCACAGATATGCTTGTGTACATGCTTACAGACACATGCTCAAGCTTTATGCACATATGTGAGGATGAGACATTCTTCACTACCTGCTTTACAAGTCTACACTTGGACGGTAGTCTTACAATGTCCAAGGATCAGGCATGCTCAAGTACACATATATACAATGTACATACATAAGGAGATAGAGTTGTTCATAGTCACGGTTTACACACATACACTCGAGGATGTATACACGTGTGCCAGTATTGTGCTGTTGTGTAAGTGCATAGGAACATACACTCGCAGCGCTCCCGAGTGCCCTGGCCCCGCCAACTCTGGCCTGCCAGACACAGATCAAAGTATAGCAGGGTGGAGGTGGAGGTGAGGGGTCGTCAAGGGGCCACAGAGGATGGAGGACTCACAGTGTGGCACCACGGTGACCTCCTGCACGTCGTATCCCAGCAGGTTGTGCAGCGTGCAGCGCACGGACAGCGGCTGATCCACATGGCGCAGGCGCAGTGTGCTCACCACCTCGAACTCCTGCTCCTCCGCCCAGTATGTCACGTTCGTCTCTAGCTGGCTCTCCTCCTCGGAACTGTTCCCCAGCGGCGTGGGCGGCAGCTCCCGCGGACACCTGTCGAGAACCGGCCAGGTCCACTTCCAGTCCCTTCCCACCCTACACGGGTGGGAAAACTGAGGCCATAAGCAGGCAGCGCCACTGTGTGGTGGTGGAAGAAAGCCCGGCCTGTCTAGTTCCTTTTTCCCACTGCCTGCTTCTTAGTGGGTTCCTCAGGTGATCTCTCGACTGACCAGCAGGGGCGCTCCTACCCTAGAATTGGGAACCCTGGATTGCAAAATCCGCTTTCTTCGTCTGACCCTTAGGGTCAAGGTAAGGAAAAGCGACAGTTTAGGTCATGCAGAGCATCTCCAAGAAGCCACGTCTTCTAGACTATGGCTCTAGCCTGGAACAGTGTTCCCAGAGGAAGGTTCCACAGACTAGACGACTTTTACTGAGTCCATCTAGTTAGCTGTGGGTACCCTGGGAAACTGAGGCTTGGGGGTCTGCTCACCTTTTGAGGTCACTGCAGGTAGACCAGGTGAGGTGTGGCTGGGGCATGCCCCGTCCGCGACAACGAACTGTCTGCTCCCCATTGGCAGGGTGGCTCTCGCTCAGCTCCAGCACACGGACAGGCACTGCATGGAGAGGGAGCAGGCAGAGAGGTGGAGAGGTCAGAAAAGACAGTCAATGAGCAAGGCCTCAGGGAAGACGGTCCAGAGTCTCCCTTGGAAGAGGACGAGGGGAACTGCAGTCTGCAGGTGAGCATTAAATACCAGGACTCACGTGTGAAAACTGACAGATTCCCCTTCTGGGTACTTCAAAGGGAACGCCTGTGGGGTGCTAGTCTGTCTTTAACACCTAAGATTTTCTAATCTTCCCTTTAAACAAAGAGACGGCAAGCCTCAGATCAGAGTTCTGGACCAGCGAGAACATGGAGCCAAGATTTAATAGCATTTTTTTTTTTTCTCAGCGTTTATTTTAGTGGTTGCTTTATATTTATGACATGTGATGCTGATTTTCCATCTACAATGGAGAGGTTCAATTTTCAGTCAAAATAAATTTATTTTTAGGAAGTTAGTCCACAAAACATTAAGTCATTATCGTGTCATTTCTCTGCTCAAAATCCTGCAGTGGCTTTTCATTTCAGTCACAGTAAAAGCCAAAGTCCATAGTCTGGCCCATGAGGGCCTAGACTATCTATCCTCCCATGGGTCCCCAACTGCCAGCCTCAGCTCTGATCTCATCTCCCACCGTTCAAGGTCATCTCTGACCTCATCTGCACCGTTTATCTCTCACTCTGTTCTGGCCACACAAGCCTTTCAGTGTTGCCTTCGTACTGCCTGGTGTGCCCTTTCCCCAAATAGCCACTTGGCTAATGCCCTCACCTTTCCAAGTCTTCACACAAATGTCATCTCCATGCAGTCAACCCTGATCATGCTACTGAAACTGTAGCTCTCCTCACTCTCCAGTCTGCAGGACTCTCTATCCTCCTTACCTAGCTTTTATTGTTTTCTTTCACAGCACTTGTTTGTACCTGGCTTGCTGGTTTTCTCCCCCACTACTGAATGTTTTTCTTCCTCTCACTAAGATGCAAGCTCTACCATGGCAGGGTCTCAAGAACCTTGAATGGACTGGCATAGTGTAGCTGCTCAATAAACATCTAATTAGAAGTATAATTAGTGTATGTGGTGTGTGAGAAGGAAAAATCATGGCACTGGGACATGAATGCCTGAGGTTTTGCAAACACCAGTCTAGTGCAATGACTTTCTTGCATTGGGTAAAGCTGGGGAAACTGAAGCCGAAAGAGGGGATGTGCATACAGCAGTGGTCAGTGTTGGAGCCTGGTCTAGAATCCAGCCCCCTGAGTCCTGGACTCCCTCTTCTGCTCCTCCTCTGGGTGGATGGCCAGTGTAGGAATGGAGAGAGAATAGAGGTGGGAAGGTCAGGGGAAGGAAAGCAGGGGGGAAGGCTCCTCACCATTGACCTGCAGCTGGAAGGAGAGCTGGGCCTCAGCATCCTCATGGAAGGCCCGCATGGTGTAGTAGCCAGCCTCAGCCACCTTAACCCGTACCAGCGTCAGCTCTGACACATACCTGAGGAGGACAGGCCAGGGGACCAGCTGTCTGAGCTGGGAGAACTCTTACAAGCCCCCACCTTTCTTGTAAAGAGAAGAAAAACAAGGCCCAGGGAGTAGAAGGGGATTGCCAAGGTCACATGCCAGGACTTTTGGGTCCCCACCCATAGGCAGCTCCAGTGAGCCAAGAGGGAGGGTTAGGAGGATTGGGGTGGAGGTCATGGTGGAGGGGAAGCACTGTGTCTGTTCGTCCACATTTCATCCCTTTCAGAAAGGCCTAAACTGCCTTATTCTAACATACAGCACCCGAGGTCGGCCTGCTAATCTCCAGCCTCAGGGCCACATTCTTGGATAGGTGGCAGTGGCCTGCCTGGCCCTCTTCCCTAGTCATCCAGTCTTTTTCTCCAGGGCTGCTTCCTGCTGGCTCCACCCATCACAAGGACAAACATCTGGGTGGTCATCTGACCAGCGTCTGTTTTCCCCTCTAGAGAGGAAACTCTAGGAAGGATGGAACCGTCTAGTTCTATTCTAGGCAGTGCCCCCAGTGCCTGGCACAGTGGCCTGGCAGGGTGCCTGTCACGTAGTGGGCTCTCAGGAAAGACGGGCTTTGATAGGTCTTAAGGCTGTGGGCTGCCTAGCGGCTGCAGAGAACAATAACTATTATAATAGAGTGGACAGGTGGCTGCTCACCGAGTCTCAGACACATTGCGCGTGGACAGCACGATCTCGCCGGCGCTAGAGTCACCCAGGGTTCGGTTGTCCTTGAACCACATGACAATGGCCGGCGGGTAGGCCTCAAACACCACCTGCAGTGTCCGGCTGCGGTGGAGCTCGGCGAACTGTACAGGGTCCAGCTCTCCCAGCAGCCGCACATAGCCGTTCTCTGCAAGGGGCAGCCGTTGTGGGTGGGGCTGTGCCCTGAGCCAATGGGGCAGCACCTCCTGGGGGCGGGGCCCCTGGGGCGGGGCATCAGCTGTACACCCTAGGAGCCCAGCATACTGGAGGTGGGGCTTCAGGCTTTAGGAACTGAACCTGAGCTTGGGGGATCAGGTTGGGACTGGGATGGACTGGAGCAGGAACCAACTTTGAGTCTGATACGGGTTTGGGGGCAGGGTTCAAGATCGGGACTAGAGTTCAGTGCTCTTTAGGTGTGCGTGATTGTGGCTGAGATGAGTTACAGCCTGCTTCAATTTGGGGATGGGGTGGCCAGGGCCTGGAATGGCAGTGACAGTGAAGTCGCTCGGTCGTGCCCGACTCTTTGCGACCCTGTGGACTGTAGCCTACCAGGCTCCTCTGTCCGTGGGACTCTCCAGGCAAGAATACTGGAGTGGGTTGCCATTTCCTTCTCCAGGGTATCTTCCTGACCCAGGGGTTGAACCCAGATCTCCCGCATTGCAGGCAGACGATTTAACCTCTGAGCCACCAGGGAAGCAGTAGGGATTTAGAAATTGGGGTGATGCTAGGGTTCTGGCTAGCTGGGAAGTCTAGGTTGGGATTAGGACTGGATTTGGAGCTGATACTGTGCTTTGGTTGGGTTGATCCTGGAAATGGGGCTTTGGTTGGCACTGAGGCTTGAGCTGGATTAGAACATGGCTGACAGTACCCCAGGGCTGTGACAAGGTCTGGGTCCAGTTCAGAATGAAGGCTGGGGCTAAGCTCAAGGCACTCACCGACCACGGTGACATTGATAGCCTTTTCATCACGATGGTCGCTCACACTTTCTGACACATTGCAGATGTACGTCCCTGAGTCTCCCAGCTCAGCACTGGGGATGTGCAGGATAGAACGTATGTGGGGCATTTCAAAGAGGAAGTCAGTCACTGGCTCCACCAGGCGCCCACTCTGTAGGGACAGTTGGGGCAAGCTCCCCGCATCAGAAAAGGTCTAGGAAGTCAGGCTATAAGCTGAAATATCCATCCCTGCCTGACCCTTCCTCTAACCTGTGGCCTGGCATTACCTCCATGCGTGGGTATGTCCACTCGAAGTTGACCACCTCATTCCCGGTCACAATGCACATGATGGTGATATTCTCCCCTTGGCGGACCACAGTCTGCACTGCATTCACTGAGACATTGATGGATGACACTGGTGGAAAGAGATTGGCTTAGGGCTGAAGAAGTCACCACAAACATCAGTTTAGGGATGGGGTCAGGGTCCACAGAGGGAGGGCATGACTGGTGTGTGGAAGATTCATTCTTTCAACAAATATTTATTAAATACCTACTGTATGCCAAGTACTATTCTAGGCACTAGGGCTTTAGCAGGAAATACAACAGACAAAATTCCTGTCCTCATGAAACTGGCATTCTAGAATGTTTTGAAATCAAAGTACTCTCTGGACACCTAAGTACAAAAGAAACTTACTGAGCACAACCAGGTACTCTCCATCATTTATTTAATCTTCACAATAATCCCCCTAGATAAATGGTCTATATTATCCCTGTTTTACAGAGGAAGAAGCCGACTTTGAGAGATTATTTGCCTGTGCAAAGTCACTCAGATGGGAAGCGGCAGAGCTGGGATTCAAATACCACTGGTTGAAAGCCTGTGCCTTTGCCTACCACAGTATATACAGCCCAGCTCCACCACTAATGCTTCCCTTGACCTCCAGCATACTTCATCCTCTTTCTGGGCCTCAGTTTTCTCATCTGTAAAATAGGGCAACATACCTGCCTTCCATAGCTGTAGTGAGAATCCAGTGAACATGGAATTGCACACTTGATAATCTGAAAAGGTCATGACCCTCTGTGGAGGGTCATACTTGCCTTGGCTGAGCACCAGGCCAGAAAGGGGGCTCACCCTGGAGGCTGTAGACATGGTAGGCGTCAGAATCCACCTCCCTGTCCCCGATGGTGGTTTTGCAGATGTAGGTCTTGTCCTCAAAGGTGCCAGAGAAACCACGTTGAGGGTCATAGGCTATGGGCAGGGGGACATCCACCTTCTTCTCGTGCAGCATCACCACCAGCCTCGGATCCGTCACTCGGCATGGAATTGTAGTCTCAGTTATTTCCGTGAGAAAGATGAATAGCTCCTCAGGGTCGACAGGGAGGAAGCCCACAGAAGGGTCTGCCAGAGGCAGGGCCAAGAATGTGAGTCAGAGGAGCTGGGTTTCTGGCTCTTCCCTGATTTGCTCTGTCACCTTGAACAAGTCNTCCGTGAGAAAGATGAATAGCTCCTCAGGGTCGACAGGGAGGAAGCCCACAGAAGGGTCTGCCAGAGGCAGGGCCAAGAATGTGAGTCAGAGGAGCTGGGTTTCTGGCTCTTCCCTGATTTGCTCTGTCACCTTGAACAAGTCTCTCCCCTCTCTGCCCCTCCAGTCTACCTTCTACAGAAGAAGCATGCTCTCAGAGGTCCCTTCTAACTTTAGCATTTGCTATGGACAGCATCAGCCTGAGAAAGAAGATAAGTCACAAGCTGAAGGACAGCTAGTGACCTGGAGCTTGGCAAATGGGGAAGATGGGATGTGGAGGCCAAGGGGGTGCATATTGGAACCAGCTGGGAATGCAGCATTCTTGGGAACCAGGAATGGGGTGGGCTGGCAGACAGCAGACAAATATCTAGAACCAGGGGTGGGAGTGGACATACTCCTGGACTGAGCCAGGCTGGATTCCCTGATTCATCTGCATGCATTTCTGAGATGGCTATGTTTCACCATCTCAGTAAAGCGCTCTCTGAGCTCCCCCAGATGCCTGCAGCTAAGAAGGGCAGTAGAGGAGCAGTGCACTGGCCAGGGGTCCTCACCTGGCACAAAGATGTAGAGCCGTTTTCGCTCACTGGCCTCCAGCCCATGGGAGCCTTTGTAGCCGCAGAAGTATTCTCCTGTGTCTAGTCCAGTGACGTTGACCAGTGTCAGCACGCTGGAGAATGTGCCGTCCTGGGTCTCGGTCATTTCCTGTGGGGGTTTCTGAGACATCTGTTCCCACACCACTGGAGTTGGGCCCAAGCAGGTCAGAGCAAAGGTGCTGGAGAGGTTGAGGACAAGTTCTGGCCCCGAGGGTATGATGACCAGGCCCCCGGAGGCCCGTGGTCCCAGCAGAAACAGCAGGGGCAGCAATAGCACCTGGCCTTTGGGAGAGGAGGCATCAGACATCAGGGCACAAGAGCAATAGCCTCTCTTTCCACAGCTGACCCTGAGGAGCACACCTCCCTAATCCCAGAAAACAGAGACTGGAACCCCTGGCTCTGAGACCTGCTTGCCCAGGGTCTAGTTCTCAGGGACTCCTGGCCTCTTGCTCTCAGTGCCTAGAGACCCCCAGCCTTGCAGTCCTTCTGCAGTGCGGCATTCGGGCTGCAGTCATGTTCTCTCAAAGACATCAGGAAATCCTTGGGAAGCAATTCCCAGGCCCCCAGTTCCTGCATTACTTCCCAGGTCACTTTCTGAGCCTCTTCCCTGCAGCTGCCCCAGCTGCTCAGGTTGTGCCCAAAGCCCAGAGATGGCCCTGCTTGGGGAGGTGATGGCCAACATAGTCCAGAGTGGGCCAGATCAGGTCAGGAAAGAGACTGAGGTCCCTGGAGGCTGAAGGGTGCTGGGGATGTCGAGTGATTGGTTTTCCCTCTGCTTGCTGATGCCCTGGGGAAGGATGCTGTAGGCCTTGCGCCCAGCCTCAGCAGCTGAAAACCCTGGAGGTGAAAATAAGCACCCGTTTAGATGGATGGGTGCTCAGCCAGTGGGTCAGTCATCCTTGGGTGAACCTTCGGCTGGTCACAGATTGCCTGGTCAGCATCGATTGCTTGAAAAAGCCCACCCAGACTTGGGAGCTCACAGCCAATGAGGGGTCCATGAATAGGAGGGGAGTCCCTCACGAGAACCAGACAGGCCAGACTGATATCAGTAAGTGCTGATCAGAGATGGGAGACCACAGTGACGTTAGGGAAGAGGGTGGGGACAGTTGGTGAGGGGACATGGGTTATGGAGGGCCAAACCAAGGATTTGAGCTGATGGCTCTGGACAGGTAGAGGTCCACTGAAGCTTCTGAGCTGAGGGCTAAGCTCCCAGGTCCTGGTGCTAGTATAAGCCACCCTGCCAGCTTCAGGGTCCTACCTAGAGGTTCCCCAGGGCCCTCTATCCCTGCCCAAGACTACCTACCTTTGAGGACAGCAGCTCGCAGGGCGCTCGGAAGCCACATGGTATCCTGCAAAGTTAAACAGGAGTCAGGGCTCAGAGTAGCCAGAGGCAGTGCCACAGCCCGTCTCTGCCCTGGGTCCTGTAGAGTGAGCCCCAGCTTGAGCCACCCAGCCCCTGGATCCATTAGGCTCAAGTCAAAGACTACCCATACCCCACACCAAGAGGGCACTCATGCCCGAGGGGCCCCTTCCCCTGAACTGGGCCAAATCTCGGGGTGCCTGGACCTCGCTTTGACTCCGCCTCTACTTCTCTGATGGCCTTGACTGAACCCCCTACTTCTCCTTGGGTACGTATGGTGGGGGTGGGGTCTTGGCCTGGATGGTGTTCAGGGGCCCACCGGCTCTAACAGCCTGTCCTCCTGGTGACAGTTCCAATACCAGGCTCTTATCTGCCAGGACAAATATTTAGGAAAGTGTGATGAAAGGCCTGAGGGAGAGGGAGGGGGTAAGCCAGAACCCAAAGAACTCCCACAGTTCCACAAGCACAACAGGAAATGGAGGCGGCTATGGGAAGGGAAGCGGGGGAGTGGGGCTGTGGAATGTAGGGGG
>SJYV01004790.1:12905-24046 GCA_006410875.1 Neotragus pygmaeus
TCAGCACTGGGGATGTGCAGGATAGAACGTATGTGGGGCATTTCAAAGAGGAAGTCAGTCACTGGCTCCACCAGGCGCCCACTCTGTAGGGACAGTTGGGGCAAGCTCCCCGCATCAGAAAAGGTCTAGGAAGTCAGGCTATAAGCTGAAATATCCATCCCTGCCTGACCCTTCCTCTAACCTGTGGCCTGGCATTACCTCCATGCGTGGGTATGTCCACTCGAAGTTGACCACCTCATTCCCGGTCACAATGCACATGATGGTGATATTCTCCCCTTGGCGGACCACAGTCTGCACTGCATTCACTGAGACATTGATGGATGACACTGGTGGAAAGAGATTGGCTTAGGGCTGAAGAAGTCACCACAAACATCAGTTTAGGGATGGGGTCAGGGTCCACAGAGGGAGGGCATGACTGGTGTGTGGAAGATTCATTCTTTCAACAAATATTTATTAAATACCTACTGTATGCCAAGTACTATTCTAGGCACTAGGGCTTTAGCAGGAAATACAACAGACAAAATTCCTGTCCTCATGAAACTGGCATTCTAGAATGTTTTGAAATCAAAGTACTCTCTGGACACCTAAGTACAAAAGAAACTTACTGAGCACAACCAGGTACTCTCCATCATTTATTTAATCTTCACAATAATCCCCCTAGATAAATGGTCTATATTATCCCTGTTTTACAGAGGAAGAAGCCAACTTTGAGAGATTATTTGCCTGTGCAAAGTCACTCAGATGGGAAGCGGCAGAGCTGGGATTCAAATACCACTGGTTGAAAGCCTGTGCCTTTGCCTACCACAGTATATACAGCCCAGCTCCACCACTAATGCTTCCCTTGACCTCCAGCATACTTCATCCTCTTTCTGGGCCTCAGTTTTCTCATCTGTAAAATAGGGCAACATACCTGCCTTCCATAGCTGTAGTGAGAATCCAGTGAACATGGAATTGCACACTTGATAATCTGAAAAGGTCATGACCCTCTGTGGAGGGTCATACTTGCCTTGGCTGAGCACCAGGCCAGAAAGGGGGCTCACCCTGGAGGCTGTAGACATGGTAGGCGTCAGAATCCACCTCCCTGTCCCCGATGGTGGTTTTGCAGATGTAGGTCTTGTCCTCAAAGGTGCCAGAGAAGCCACGTTGAGGGTCATAGGCTATGGGCAGGGGGACATCCACCTTCTTCTCGTGCAGCATCACCACCAGCCTCGGATCCGTCACTCGGCATGGAATTGTAGTCTCAGTTATTTCCGTGAGAAAGATGAATAGCTCTTCAGGGTCGACAGGGAGGAAGCCCACAGAAGGGTCTGCCAGAGGCAGGGCCAAGAATGTGAGTCAGAGGAGCTGGGTTTCTGGCTCTTCCCTGATTTGCTCTGTCACCTTGAACAAGTCTCTCCCCTCTCTGCCCCTCCAGTCTACCTTCTACAGAAGAAGCATGCTCTCAGAGGTCCCTTCTAACTTTAGCATTTGCTATGGACAGCATCAGCCTGAGAAAGAAGATAAGTCACAAGCTGAAGGACAGCTAGTGACCTGGAGCTTGGCAAATGGGGAAGATGGGATGTGGAGGCCAAGGGGGTGCATATTGGAACCAGCTGGGAATGCAGCATTCTTGGGAACCAGGAATGGGGTGGGCTGGCAGACAGCAGACAAATATCTAGAACCAGGGGTGGGAGTGGACATACTCCTGGACTGAGCCAGGCTGGATTCCCTGATTCATCTGCATTTCTGAGATGGCTATGTTTCACCATCTCAGTAAAGCGCTCTCTGAGCTCCCCCAGATGCCTGCAGCTAAGAAGGGCAGTAGAGAAGCAGTGCACTGGCCAGGGGTCCTCACCTGGCACAAAGATGTAGAGCCGTTTTCGCTCACTGGCCTCCAGCCCATGGGAGCCTTTGTAGCCGCAGAAGTATTCTCCTGTGTCTAGTCCAGTGACGTTGACCAGTGTCAGCACGCTGGAGAATGTGCCGTCCTGGGTCTCGGTCATTTCCTGTGGGGGTTTCTGAGACATCTGTTCCCACACCACTGGAGTTGGGCCCAAGCAGGTCAGAGCAAAGGTGCTGGAGAGGTTGAGGACAAGTTCTGGCCCCGAGGGTATGATGACCAGGCCCCCGGAGGCCCGTGGTCCCAGCAGAAACAGCAGGGGCAGCAATAGCACCTGGCCTTTGGGAGAGGAGGCATCAGACATCAGGGCACAAGAGCAATAGCCTCTCTTTCCACAGCTGACCCTGAGGAGCACACCTCCCTAATCCCAGAAAACAGAGACTGGAACCCCTGGCTCTGAGACCTGCTTGCCCAGGGTCTAGTTCTCAGGGACTCCTGGCCTCTTGCTCTCAGTGCCTAGAGACCCCCAGCCTTGCAGTCCTTCTGCAGTGCGGCATTCGGGCTGCAGGCATGTTCTCTCAAAGACATCAGGAAATCCTTGGGAAGCAATTCCCAGGCCCCCAGTTCCTGCATTACTTCCCAGGTCACTTTCTGAGCCTCTTCCCTGCAGCTGCCCCAGCTGCTCAGGTTGTGCCCAAAGCCCAGAGATGGCCCTGCTTGGGGAGGTGATGGCCAACATAGTCCAGAGTGGGCCAGATCAGGTCAGGAAAGAGACTGAGGTCCCTGGAGGCTGAAGGGTGCTGGGGATGTCGAGTGATTGGTTTTCCCTCTGCTTGCTGATGCCCTGGGGAAGGATGCTGTAGGCCTTGCGCCCAGCCTCAGCAGCTGAAAACCCTGGAGGTGAAAATAAGCACCCGTTTAGATGGATGGGTGCTCAGCCAGTGGGTCAGTCATCCTTGGGTGAACCTTCGGCTGGTCACAGATTGCCTGGTCAGCATCGATTGCTTGAAAAAGCCCACCCAGACTTGGGAGCTCACAGCCAATGAGGGGTCCATGAATAGGAGGGGAGTCCCTCACGAGAACCAGACAGGCCAGACTGATATCAGTAAGTGCTGATCAGAGATGGGAGACCACAGTGACGTTAGGGAAGAGGGTGGGGACAGTTGGTGAGGGGACATGGGTTATGGAGGGCCAAACCAAGGATTTGAGCTGATGGCTCTGGACAGGCAGAGGTCCACTGAAGCTTCTGAGCTGAGGGCTAAGCTCCCAGGTCCTGGTGCTAGTATAAGCCACCCTGCCAGCTTCAGGGTCCTACCTAGAGGTTCCCCAGGGCCCTCTATCCCTGCCCAAGACTACCTACCTTTGAGGACAGCAGCTCGCAGGGCGCTCGGAAGCCACATGGTATCCTGCAAAGTTAAACAGGAGTCAGGGCTCAGAGTAGCCAGAGGCAGTGCCACAGCCCGTCTCTGCCCTGGGTCCTGTAGAGTGAGCCCCAGCTTGAGCCACCCAGCCCCTGGATCCATTAGGCTCAAGTCAAAGACTACCCATACCCCACACCAAGAGGGCACTCATGCCCGAGGGGCCCCTTCCCCTGAACTGGGCCAAATCTCGGGGTGCCTGGACCTCGCTTTGACTCCGCCTCTACTTCTCTGATGGCCTTGACTGAACCCCCTACTTCTCCTTGGGTACGTATGGTGGGGGTGGGGTCTTGGCCTGGATGGTGTTCAGGGGCCCACCGGCTCTAACAGCCTGTCCTCCTGGTGACAGTTCCAATACCAGGCTCTTATCTGCCAGGACAAATATTTAGGAAAGTGTGATGAAAGGCCTGAGGGAGAGGGAGGGGGTAAGCCAGAACCCAAAGAACTCCCACAGTTCCACAAGCACAACAGGAAATGGAGGCGGCTATGGGAAGGGAAGCGGGGGAGTGGGGCTGTGGAATGTAGGGGGGCACCCCCCATGCCTGGCCCCCTTAACTCAGCCCCAAGCTGCACAGGGAGGCTCAGGGGGAGGGGCCAGGGGCTGGACCCAGAGGAGGCCTCACCACACAGCACGGCATCCTTGCAAACTACTGAATCCAAGCTCCCTCACCCCCACCTTCAGTGTTCAGATGGGGAGACAGGCTTTAAGAGGGGAAGAAGTTTGCCCAGGGTTACATGGCAGAGCTTGTTCTGGAGGGAGACAAAGTGACTGGAACGATAGGGGTAGAAAGACAAAGACTCAGAGATACAGACAGGAATCACCCAGTGATGGAGGCAGAAAGAGAAGCAGGGACACAGAGGGAGACAGATTGGACTACATGGGTCTTCACCCTCTCCCTGCCCTTGGCAGCCCCATCCAAGGATCCAAAATAACCAGCAATACCCAGGTTTGCAAAGTTCTGACTGCAGTATCAACAGGAATGAGGCCAGGAGTGGGTGGGGGTCCTAGGGCAAGAAATGTGGGAGAGACCAGGTGATAAGGAGACAAGAAGGCCTGGTGTGTTCCTGAGTGGCTGCCCAGCCTGGCCTGGCTCCTAAGCCCATGCCAGGTTGCTCCCACTCCATCCTCATCTCATCCCTTTTAGTTTGCAGTCCAGGACTAGGATCCGAGTTTGAGCCCCAGCAGGGCTACCTTCTGCACCATCACATTTCAGTGGCCTCTGTCTCCAGCTCTCAAAAAAAAGGACGCTGGCAAGTGGCTCCTTTGCAGGGCTGTGTTTATACACTCACCATGGGACACAGGCAAGGGTCTGGACTGGGGACCGCTGGTCTCAGCTCTCTGCTCAGCACTCTAAGAACTCCCTGAATAAATCTGCTCTCCTCTTTCTCTTTCTCCCTGTCCCTTCAGACCAGCCTGCCTGAGAGCCCCCTCCCCTCTCGCAAATGCTTTAGACTCAAAGCCCAGCCGAGCTGAGGCTGCACNCGAGGCAAGTGAGGTGGGAAAGAGACCAAGGGCCAGATGGTGAACACCTGAGAGCATCCCAAGACGCCGGGACAGAACATATTCCACAGGAATTCTGAGGGCCAAAGCTTTCCACCTTGGGGGCCAGGTCTGTTGGAGCACCAGCCGTGGAGGGCAGCCAGGCTGGCGGGGGTGGAGACGGAACCACAGAAGCAGCTGCAGAAGTGATGAGTGGACAGTCTGCAGGTAATTAGATCAGCGTGTTTTGCATCAGAGAGCTGAAAACCTAGCTCAGTGCTGGCCTTCAGTAGGGCCAAACAACCTCACCAGGTACTGTTGGCTGGCCTGAGGCTGAAGCCGAAGTGAAGGGAACAAGAAGGAAAGGAAAGGAAGGGAAGTAGTTGAAAGGAAGAGCAAGTGAGGTGAGAGCTGAGTCTCTGTGGAGATAATAAATAGCTAAAGACCTTAGAAGACCTTCCGAGGTGCTGAGGGGGAGGTTACTAGGGGCTGATAGGTTAGTACAGAGGTTCTTGACCCAGACTATGCATTAGAAGCTCTTGTGTAATTGGAATTTGTATATATATACACACACACACATACATAGCTATGTAAATACACATATCTATCTATCTATATATACTGATGGCTGGGCCCCATCCCCAGAGATTCTGATTTAATTGGATCAGGGGCCCATGCATTAGGAATTTTAAATAATGATTCCAGTCACAGCCAGGGTTAAAAGCCCACTGGTTTGGCTGACTGGAAGCTGAACCTGAGGCCCTGTGACTATTTGGTTGGTAAGAATGATGCTTAAGAGAATCTAGGCAAAGCAAGACTGAGAACTGAAACCTATTTTAATTTGTGGGAAAACAATGACAATTACTTGCTATCTGTGTATTTGTTCAGTTACACAGTCATGTCTGACTCTTTGGGAC
Organism: Neotragus pygmaeus; assembly: GCA_006410875.1. Lineage (NCBI taxonomy): Eukaryota > Metazoa > Chordata > Mammalia > Artiodactyla > Bovidae > Neotragus > Neotragus pygmaeus. Next base: position 18,540 of record SJYV01004790.1, read on the forward strand.
CCTATGGATTGTAGCCTGCCAAGTTCCTCTGTTCATGGGACTTTCCAGGCAAGCATACTAAAGTGGTTTGCCATTTCTTTCTCAAGGGGATCTTCCCCACGCAGGGATTGAAACTGCGTCTCTCATGTCTCTTGCATTGCAAGCAGATTGTTTACTGCTGAGTCAACAGGAAAGCCCGTTACAAGCCATAAGTGAAAAGTGAAGTCGCTCAGTCCTGTCCGACTCTTTGGGATCCCATGGACTGTAGCCTACCAGGCTTCTCTGTCCATGGGATTTTCCAGGCAAGAGTACTGGAGTGGGTTGCCATTTCCTTCGCCAGGGAATCTGCCTGACCCAGGGATCGAACCCAGGTCTCCTGCATTGCAGGCAGACGTTTTACCCACATGCCATACTAATACCCAAATATTGATAGATAATTAGTACCATTGTTTGACATATATGCATGTAAGTTTTTCTACATTTCCTGAAATAGCTAAAATCAGGTGGCTTCACCAGGTTGCTTTTGGGCCCAGATATTCTAGAGTACGTGTTCTCTTTTTGTGGGATCATCGACTCTGAGAAACAGGTCTTCTGATGCCCGTGATTGCCATTTACTTCAGAAAGTGGAATGTTGCTATAAAGCGATCAATTAATGTAGCTGCAATCAGCAAATCATCAACTCTGGTTTAGGATTTTTTTTTTTCTGGCAGAAGTTAGAACCGCACAAAAATAATTAATCAGTGGTGCATAAATTCAACAAAAGTTAAAAATAGTATTTCACCTTTTTATAGAGGGAGAATTATAAATGGACATTTCTTTGCTTTTAAAGTTAAGAATAGAAAACATGAAAGAGTTTCAAAGAACTCCACCTACCTGGTCACTTTACTTAATATTCCCACCCTCTATCAGCCTTGGAGAAGGCAATGGCACCCCACTCCAGTACTCTTGCCTGGAAAATCCCATGGATGGAGGAGCCTGGTAGGCTGTAGTCCATGGGGTCGCGAAGAGTCAGACATGACTGAGCGACTTCACTTTCACTTTTCACTTTTATGCATTGGAGAAGGAAATGGCAACCCACTCCAGTGTTCTTGTCTGGAGAATCCCAGGGACGGGGGAGCCTGGTGGGCTGCCGTCTATGGGGTCGCACAGAGTCAGACACGACTGAAGTGACTTAGCAGCAGCAGCAGCAGCTATCAGCCTGCCTTTATTTTTTCCACAACACTTCACCTTTTAACATAGTACATAATTGTTACTTACTTTGTTTATTGTCCCTTCAATCCTCAGGAGGACTTACTCTCCATGAGGGCAAGGATTGTTGTTGTTGTCTGTTTTATTCAGCTGTATTCCTAGTAACCAGCCCCATCAGGGCTTCCCCGGTGGCTCAGCTGGTACAGAATCTGCCTGCAATGTGGGAGATCTAGGTTCCATCCCTGGGCTGGGAAGATCCCCTGGAGAAGTGAAAGGCTACCCACTCCAGTATTCTGACCTGGAGAATCAGTCCATGGGATCGCAAAGAGTTGGACACGACTAAGCGACATTCACTTTCACTTTCAGCCCCAGCAGGGGCTCAATAAATGTTTGTTTAAAAAAATCAAATGAGTGGCTTCCCAGGTAGCTCAGTGGTAGAGTCTGCTGCCAATGCAGGAGAAGGAGCTCAATTCCTGATCCAGGAAGATCCCACATGCTGCAAAGCAACCAAGTCCATAGGCCATACCTTCTGCAACCCAAGTACCCTAAAGCCCGTGCTCCTCAAGAGAAGACACAATGAGTTCTCGCAATGCAGAGAGAAGTTCCCGCTCCAGGCAACCAGAGAAAGCCCACCTGCAGCAATGGAGACCCAGCACAGCCATAAATAAATAAAAATTAAAAATCACATGAATTGTTTAAAAAGTTATCTAAACATATTGAAAATCTTTTTAGAACAAGAGAGGGAAGGGTCTGATATTACTTTAAGGTCTGATATTACTTTAAGAATGAGTTTCTTTAAGAAACAAGTTAAAAAGAGATTTTGAAATTCTACTAAAGCCGTTTGAAACGAGTTAATATGTACATGGCAAGTGAAGGTATGAAATGAATTATGAGGCTGGGAGAAATTGGAAGATATTAGTCAATAGTTATAGAATGACCTGTTGACTGAGAAAGGATCATACTAGGACTTATTTTCAGATGTGTGTGTGTGTACGCTAGACCTCATTTGTGGGGGACTCTCTGCAACTCACGGTTAAGTCTCCTGCATTTCGGGTTCTTTACCCCTGGCGCCACCTCGATTATGCCAAACATTGTCTTTCTCTCTCTTTCTCTCTCACTGAGAGGCCCCAAAGATGAGGTCAGAAACATGGAGAGTAAGAGAAATTAACTGATTGTTTTCTTTTCTATACGTTGTAAGCAAAACTTATAGATCTGGGAAGCCCGGTGGCTCAGTGGTAAAGAATCCGCCTGCCAAAGCAGGAGATGTGGGAGATATGAGTTGGCCAAAAAAAAAACCCACAAGTGTATGACATAGTATTCTTGTTTCCCCTTGAGAGTGCGGTCTCCTTCTGTCTGCTGGTCATCTCTCTCTTCCCGACCCAGATAGCAACCTTAGTTCTCCTGCATTGGCAGGTGGGTCCTTTACCATCATGCCACCTGAGAAGCCCGTAGAGCAGGATGCTGAGTTCTATCTATGTTAGATGTTAATGAGAAAGTCTTACCTGTAGAAAGATGTTAGAATTCCTTGACATTGTTACATGTTGGCCTCTCTTTCTAAAAAAAATTCTTGTCCATCATCATGAATTTCACATAATGCATTTCCGTAACTAAGTTTCGAGTGAAAACGCAGTTATTCTTTCCTGTGAAATGTCTTCCCATCTGGACCTTTGGCAGGTCTTTGCTTCTCTCCTGTTGGCGGATGACTGAGTTGTAGGTCCACTACCACACGAGAATCCAGTCTGGAGGTGTTCGTCTCCACACCCACTCAGGAAGCGAAGGCACCAGTAGAAAGCATTGACTTTAGTTCTATGTCTCACCTACACGAGACAGACGACAGACTCGGGCTGTGGGAAGAGGAGGGAGAACAAGATAAAGAGGCAGGGGAGAGAGAGAGAGGGCCAGCAGACAGAAGGAGACAGCACTCAAGCGGAAACAAGAACACTTTGTCATACAGACTTTTTTTTTGTTTTTGCCATACCCTGAGACCTGCAGAACTTCCACAACCAGAAATCACGCCTGGGCCCCTGCATTGGAAGCCCAGTCTTAACCACTGGGCCACTGAAGAAGTCTGTGCCACACAGACTTTTGTGCACACACATACACACCTGTGCACATGCGCATATTGATCTCAGAGAGAAAGGGAGGCTCACAAAGGAAGATGGATTTGGGGCTTCTGAAGTCATTTCTCCCCCACCCCCAGCTATAGATCTCAATGGGAATAACAACATCTAGTCATTGCAGAGTGAGCTGGTGCACATTAAACCAAGAGTAGAAAGTTATCCATCCTCCCTTGGGTTACACTACTCAGGCATTAAAAATCATTACAGACCCTAGACCCTTTCAAGATTACACATACTTAAGAATTTAAGATTTAAGAGTGCATTCAGACATCATGGTGGCCTTGAATGGATCAAAGAAAATCAGATCAAAAGAATAAAATTAAAACCACATATAAGATATTTAAGATGTGAAGGAAATAAGGGAATATAAGTAGGAAAAAGGAGATTCAAACTAAAATCGCACCGAAGTCTCGGCGCCTGCGCATCCCTCCTTTTAGGGACTCTGAGATGCTCAATTTTTGTTGACCAAGTGGCCACGTTTTGCACATGACCCTGCCTCCCACAGCCAGCCACAGAGGATGGTACTGAAACGTGGCATCCGGTCTAAGGACAGCCGGCTCAGGGACTTGCCCATCACCAACAGCAAGTGAACTCTGTGGCAGCAGAGATTTTTTTATCTGTCTCTTCCACTGCTTTTACCCCAACACCTAGAAGAGTGCCTAGCGTATATTTGGTGTTCCATAAATATTTAAAAACTGAATGAGTGTGGCTTGGCCCAACGAGATGAGCTATTTCAATTAAGGGTCCTCTCATGTGGATCTGAAATTTGAGAAAAGACAGAAAGTAGTCAGGGCAAAGGGTGAAAGGATGTCGGGGACTTGAATTGTAGCCAGAATTCAGAGACAAGTTATCAGGAAACTGAAAACAGATGGAGCTGGGAAAAAAGGACTGCAGAAAATGTATGGGATGATGTGAAGACGAGATGAGAGACTGAGAATCTGCTGTTTCTCTTGAGGCTTCCTCTGGGATCCCCACTCTATCCCTGCAGAGTCTGAAAAACCACCTCAACCCCACCCATTCCCTTGCCTTAGCTTGAGTAATCCTCTGTTCCTCCTAATTATAAAAACTCTAGCATAAAGAGCAATGCTGTATTTGATACAGTAATGCTGTCCCAAGATACACTTGTTGTAATAAGTAAGATGTATAAAGTGAAGTCAGTCCGGAGCTAAGTGTACTAGAAAGTAGTCATTCAAGCAACAACAATAAAATATTAAATTTTATTTAACAGGTTCAGGCATTGGGTAACATGAAAAGAGGTGATCCACCCTCTTTAGGGATCCACATTCTGAAAGAGGAAGAGAAGTACAGTAAAAACTCTGAAAACCCCAACATAGTGCAAAGGGAGCGTGTGAAAGGGAAAGTGTTTGAAATAAGATGTGAAGAATAAGTAGAATGTTGCCAGCAGTTGGTGAGAAGATTCTGCAGAAAAATAATTGTACTAGAGTCACCAGGAGGAGGTGGAGGAGGGCCTGTTTGGCAGGAGAAATACATGTGCAAATGCATGGAGGCAGGAAAAAAAAGAGACAGTTATGGAATTATGAACCTGCAAAGTACCAGAAAGGACCAGCAGAAGATACAGTGCAGCAGGTAGGCAGGGCTGGGTGTGGAGGAATTGAGATTTTACTCCCCAGGGATGGAGCTTCCCAGGTGGCTCAAGCGGTGAAGAATCCGCCTGCCAATGCAGGAGATGATGGTTTGAACTCTGGATAGGGAAGGTCCCCCAGAGAAGGAAATGACAACCACTCCAGTATTCTTGCCTGAGAAGCACTGGAAAGGTGTGACCACATTTTCCCCGGAGAAATGTTGCCCTGTGGGTGGAGTGGTTTCACTGGAGCTGGGGCAGAGGGGTGGGCTTTAGGGAGACGTGGGGCCATGAGTAGAATGTTCCTAGTGGAATCCAAGGCAGAAGAGGTGGGAGTAAGGGGAAGAGTGGAGTGAGGGTAAAATCATCAAGACTTGATAAAGACAGAGGGATAAATTGTGTAGACAAATAATAATAAATAAAGCTATGAAAAAATTATTAACATTGGAAATAACTTCGCAGTCACTAAAGAGAATGTATGCACTCTTAATTACTTATCAGAACAGCACTGTGGCGGAGCTGCTGCTGTTATCAAAGCTCTATTTTACAGAAAATAGAAAAGAGTGAGTCCCAGAGAGCTCAAGGGGCTCACCCAAGGTCACTTCTGTTTTAGGAGGTGGAGCCAGAGCTGCAGTGTA
>SJYV01004792.1:0-15440 GCA_006410875.1 Neotragus pygmaeus
TGATCACTGAGGAAGGCTTTCTTATCTCTTCTTGCTATTCTTTGGAACTCTGCATTCAAATGGGCATATCTTTCCCTTTCTTAGGGATGGATATTGAGTGAAGCTGCTAAATCAAAAGTAGAAATATTTTAACTTTTAAAAGGTACTTGGGGAAGCTTTCCTGGTGCTCCAGTGGCTGAGACTCCACACTGTCAACACAGAGGCCCCAGGTTCAAGCCCTGGTCAGGGAATTATATTCCACATGCCAAAACTAAGACTCAGTACAGCCAAATAAATAAATATTTTTAAAAGAAATGGAATGGCCCAGTGAGACCAAGTTACTATAGTTCTCATTGCAGTACAACTTTGAACAGGGTTGAGAAATTCCAACTCATGCTGAAAGAACTCTATGGCCACATACTTGAATATTATTGGTCCATGGGCCATAGTTTTAGATATGCAAGAGCTGGGTTCCTTTACTAGAAAAATACAGAGTCCAGACACCCAGACCACCCTTGCCATCTGGGGCTACCTTTGTGCAGTGATTTCCATGGCAGCCTACACCAGTTTCTCACTTGGACAGATGCCATTCACAAGCCGTTTGTAACACGGAGCATGGGAAAAGGCCCAAGGTGGAAGTCATCTCATCGACTGTCTCAATCTTTTTAATGCTTCTGAATCTTTAGAGATAAAAACTGTTTTCCACTGCAAGTTTCATTTGTCTAACACAAGTCAAGTTCAACATCTTTTCATGCTTCTTGGCATGTGGAATCTTCCCAAACCAAGGAACCCATGTCCCCCACATTCGAAGGTGGACTCCTATCCATTGTGCCACCACGGAAGTCCTCAAATGTTTCTTGAGGCTATTGCCTCAGTTAATTGAGAATTCACATCTTTTGTCCATATTTTCTTTTGAGTTGATTTGTAAAGTTCTTATTATTTGACTACAATTATTTTGTTTAATATATGTGTTGGCAATTAGTTCCTCCTAGTCTAGTCAGAGAAGGCACCCCACTCCAGTCCTCTTGCCTGGAAAATCCCATGGACGGAGGAGCCTGGTGGGCTGCAGTCCATGGGGTCGCTGAGAGTCGGACACGACTGAGCGACTTCACTTTCACTTTTCACTTTCTTGCATTGGAGAAGGAAATGGCAGCCCACTCCAGTGTTCTTGCCTGGAGAATCCTAGGGACGGGGGAGCCTGGTGGGCTGCCGTCTATGGGTTGCACAGAGTTAGATATGACTGAAGCGACTTAGCAGCAGCAGCAGTCTATTGCCTATCTTCTAACTTCAGTCATACAGAAGTTTAAAACTTTGATATAGTCAAATTTATCACTGTTTTCCTCTATTGCTTCATTGTTTTTGGTTTTCTTAAAGAAGGCCTCCCCTACCTTTAAATATCATTTTCAATGGCTGCACAACATTTCATTGTATAATTTGTGAAATTCTCTCTTACTACTGAAAATTTAAGTTGTTATATCCTTTCACTAATATAAATAATGCTATGAAAAATGTGTTCAACTTGATTTTTAAAAAAATTTTGGCCATGCCACATGGCATGTGGGATCTTAGTTTCCCAACCAGGGATCAAACTCATGCCCTTTGCGTTGGAAGCATGAAGTCTTAACTGGATTTCTAGGGAAATCCCTCAACTTGATATTTTTAACATATATCTTAGTTCCTAGCAAACTTAGCATAATGGATGTTTCTTGAATTGGAGAGGGGAAAATGCAGAACAGTTTTTCCAAACTGACTCAAGGCATGTTTAAAAAAATGTAATTTAAAAAAATGCAGCCAATGTCAACCGAATTGTTGGAGAATTAGCTGTATGAACGTGCTTCTCCTTTAACCCATCTAATCAAGAAGTGGTGGTGGTGGTGGTGGTTTAGTCACTAAGTTGTCCGACTCTTTGCGACCCCATGGACTGTAGCCCACCAGGCTCCTCTGTCCACGGGATTTCCCAGGCAAGCATACTGGAGTGAGTTGCCATTTCCTTCTCCCAGGGGATCTTCCCGACCCAGGGATCAAACCTGCATCTTTTGCATTGCAGGCAGATTCTTTACCAACTGAGCCACCAGGGAAGCCCAATCAAGAACTGACTTGGCCTCTAAAATCTAGGCCTGGAAGTAAAGCTTCATCTTCCCTCTAAGGTTGCCCCTTTCAAAGGGTATGACCACTACCTGGGATGGGACTTCAGCCACCTACCTGAGTCTTCCTTCTTACTGTGACTTCAGTTTTAAGGTGCCCTTTGCTTGGTGAATCTTCAAGGTTTAACTCTGAGAAGGTGGTAAATGGACCTGAGAAGATGAGGTAGAGGGAAGAGATGTCTCCTGCTGAGCTGCCACAGATCTGTGAGAGGCAGCTATATTTCCAGCAGATGGAGCTTCATATGCCGGGGGTAAGGCTTCATTTCCAGCTGATGGGGCTCCATATCCTGCAGGTGGGGCTCCATATCCCCCAGGTGGGACACCATATCCCCCAGGAGGGGTTCCATATCCCCCAGGTGGGGCTCCATATCCCCCAGGTGGGGCTCCATATCCCCCAGGTGGGGCTCCATATCCCCCAGGTGGGACTCCATATCCCCCAGGTGGGGTTCCATATCCCCCAGGTGGGGCTCCATATCCCCCAGGTGGGACTCCATATCCCCCAGGTGGGGCTCCATATCCCCCAGGTGGGACTCCATATCCCCCAGGAGGGGCTCCATATCCCATAGGTGGGGTTCCATATCCCCCAGGTGGGACTCCATATCCCATAGGTGGGGCTCCATATCCCCCAGGTGGGGCTCCATATCCCATAGGTGGGGTTCCATATCCCCCTGGTTGGGCTCCATATCCTGGTGGTGGGGGTCCATAGTTCACAACTGGATATGCTGAGAAGGAAAAAAAACATCAGTTACTCATTTTTTAGAGCAGACAAGGAATAAGTAAGAAAGAGGTGGAAGGTAAAAAAAATACTGAAGCAGACTGACACAGGAAGAGAATTCAGACAGAACAATGCAAAAGCCTTATCCTTCAGTCATCACCAGTTGGATGCTTTAACATTTCCTGTTGTGGAGGAATCCAAATTAACATGAAAATAACCTATAGTTAAATCTCTACATACTAATAGTTGTACACAGATATATACTTAACTCAGTAAAGTTTGATTTGATCATAAAAAAATGCTTAATGTGGAATATGTATTTGGGAAATAGAGAAGAGATAAATTTTTTAAAGTCATCTATAATTCCATCATCAAAGACAAAAATTTATTATTTTGGTATATTTAAAGGTAGGATCTCTGTTAATATTTTTTATACAGTCATGATTATGACAGTCATATAATTTTTAAAAATCTGGCTCTTTTTACTTGACATTGTGAGAATGTTCTTTATATTATTTTTCTCTTTTTTTCCTGGCTGCTCTGCATGGCTTGTGTGATTCTTAGTTTCCCAACCAGGGATTGAACTTGGCCCACAGCAATGAAAATGCCAAGTCCTAACCACTGGACTGCCAAGAAAGTTCTTTATATCATTAATGTATTTCACAGATTAAAATCTGGACATTATTTTATCATATGGATAAATGCTACTTATGATAAATGCTACCTGATTGTCAGAGAGTTATGTTGCTTCCAACTTTCCAATTAATATTATAATAGACATGGGTTTTATTTATTTCCTTGGTTACTGCTATTGCTACTGCTAAGTCACTTCAGTCGGGTCCAACTCTGTGCAACCCCATAGACGGCAGCCCACCAGGCTCCTCCGTCCCTGGGATTCTCCAGGCAAGAACACTGGAGTGGGTTGCCATTCCTTCTCCAATGCAGGAAAGTGAAAAGTGAAAGTGAAGTCGCTCAGTTATGTCCGACTCTTCACGACCCCATGGGCTGCAGCCCACCAGGCTCCTCCGTCCATGGGATTTTCCAGGCAAGAGGACTGGAGTGGGATGCCATTGCCTTCTCCGTTCCTTGGCTACATTCCCAAAATGATTTAACTGTGTCAACATGAATGGATAACTGTCAAGTTGTTTTTCTATAATCCATATTTAATATTTATGCTATCTAGAAAAAAATTAAAAGAATCGTCATTAAGATGCTCAAAGAACAAAAGGAAAAATGTGTATAAAAGAAAAGTGATATATGAACAAAATAGAAACATCGGTAAAGAGATAGAAAACATAACAGGAAACCAAAACAAACGAAGTTCCGGAGCTGAAAAGTGCAATAACTGAAATGAAAAATTCACTAGAGGGATTCAAATTCATATTTGAATAGGCAAAAGAAAGAACCAGTAAACTTGAATATAGAACAATAAAAGCTGTAGATAGAGAGGAACGGAAAGAAAAAGATTGACGGAAAGTGAACAGACCCCAAGGGACCAGTGGGACACTACCAAGGAGACCAACATATACATTGTGGAAGTTTCAGAAAAAGAAGAAAGAGAGAAAGATGTAGAGAAAGTATTTGAAGAAATAAAGACTGAAAACTTCTCAAACCTGATGAAACACATGAATGTAAACATCCAAGAAGCTCAATAAACTCCAAATAAGATGAACTGAAAGAGATCCACACTGACACATTATAGTCAAACTTACAAAATAGAGACTCTTGACAGCAGCAAGTTCAGTTCAGTTTAGTTGCTCATTCGTGTCCAACTCTCTGCGACCCTGTGAACTGCAGCACACCAAGCCTCCCTGTCCATCACCAGCTCCAGGAGTTCACCCAAACCCATGTCCATTGAGTCGGTGATACCATCCAACCATCTCATCCTCTGTTGTCCCCTTCTCCTCCTGCCCTCAATCTTTCCCAGCATCAGAGTCTTTTCAAATGAGTCAGTTGTTCGCATCAGGTGGCCAAAGTATTGGAGTTTCAGCTTCAGCATCAGTCCTTCCAATGAATATTCAGGACTGATTTCCTTTAGGATGGACAGTTTGGATCTCCTTGCAGTCCAAGGGACAGCAGCAAGAGAGAAGTGAGTAATTACATACAAGAGATCCTCAATAAGAAGATTAGCAGATTTCTCTTCAGGAATGTTGGAGGCCAGAAATAAACTATCCAACAAGAATCCTATATCTGGCCAAACTCCTTTTAGATAGAGAAAGAAAGAAAGATGTTTCCAGATAAACAAAACCTGAGAGAGTTAATCACAACTAGACTTGTCCTGCAAGAAATGTTTAAGGGAGTCAAATGAAAGGACACTAGATAATAATTTGAAGCCATATGAAAAAACAAATATCTCAATAAAGGTAAATCATTGAGCAATTATAAAAGTCAATATTATTATAACAAAGGTTTGTAATTTCATTTTTGTTTTCTACATAACTTAAGAGACTAATGCATTTAAAGGAAATATTAGATTATGTGTTTGGGGACACAGTGTATAGAGATATAATTTTGTGATATCAACTAAAAGGAGTGAGATGGAGGGCTTGTAAAGGTACAGAATATGTGTATGTTATTGAAGTTAAGATTGTAAAATTCAAATCAGTGTTATAACTTTAGGATGTTAAATGTAAACCCCATGGTAGGCACACCCAAAAAAAAGCTATAAAATATAAACAAAAGGAAATGAGAAAGGAATTCAAACTTTTCGCTATCAAAATATCAACTAAACACAAAAGAAGACAGTGAGGCAGAAAATGAGGGACAAAAAAGCTATAAGACATATAAAAACCAAATAGTAAAACAGTAGAAGTACTTTGGCCACCTCCTGCGAAGAGTTGACTCACTGGAAAAGACTTTGATGCTGGGAGGGATTGGAGGCAGGAGGAGAAGGGGACGGCAGAGGATGGGATGGCTGGATGGCATCACTGACTTGATGGACGTGAGTCTGAGTGAACTCTAGGAGTTGGTGATGGACAGGGAGGCCTGGCGTGCTGCGATTCATGGGGTCGCAAAGAGTCGGACACGACTGAGCGACTGCACTGAACTGAAGGCTCCCATCATCAGTCATTACTTTAAATGCAAGTGGATTAAATTCCCCAATCAAAAGACAGAGATTGGCAGAATGAATGAAAATTCATGATTCAACTACATGCTATGTGTTTAAGAGACTTGTTCTAGATACAAAGACATAAATAAATTAAAAGTAAAGGATGAAAAAAGATATTCCATGTAAATAGTAACCAAAAGAGAGCAAAAGTAACTATACTAATATCAGACAAAATAGACTTTACATCAAAATAGACTTTACATCATTAAGAAATAAAGAAGAAAATTACATATTAATAAAATGTTCAGTACAGCAAAAGAATATAACAGTTATAAACATTTGCACAGCTGATAACAGACCATCACATATACAAAGCAAAAACTGACAGAATTGAAGGAAGAAGCAATTTTACAGTAATAGTTGAAGACTTCAATATCCCTCACTCACACTGATGGATAGAACAACCAGAGAGAAGATAAATAAGAAGTAGAGGATCTGAAAAAGCACATCAAGCCAACTGGATCTAACAAACAGGACACTCTGCCCAACAACAGAATACACATTACTCTCAAATGCTCAGTTGATCAGCCGTGTCCAGCTCTTTGTGACCCCATGGACTGTAGCCCACCAGGCTCCTCTGCTCATGGAATTTTCCCTTCTCCAGGGGATCTTCCCGACCCAGGGATCGAACCTACATCTCTTATGTCTCCTGCACTGGCAGGCAGATTCTTTACCACTAGTGCCACCTGGGACCCTGGTACTCTCGAGGACACATGTGATATTTTTCAGAATAGACCATATATTAGGCAACAAATTAAGTCTGGATAGATTTTAAAAGATAGATGTCATACAAAGTATGACAAAGTATCTCTCATCACAAAGGGATTAATTTATAAATCAACGACAGAAGTAAAACTGGAAAATTCACAAATTTCTGGAAACTAAACCCCACACTTGGGCCTCCCTGGTGGTGAAGCGGTTAAGAATCCACCCACCAATGCAGGTGACTTGGGTTCAATCTCTGGTCCGGGAAGGCCCCACAATGCTGCAGAGCAACGAAGCCTGTGCCACACTCTCTAGGGCCTGTGCTCTGCAACAGGAGAAGCCACTGGAATGAGAAGCCTGCAAGGAAGCACAATGCAAAAACAAGTAGCCCCTACTTGCTGCCCAAGAGCAGCAACAAACACACAGTGTGGCCAAAAATGAATAAATAGATATATTTAGATGGGCAAAGGACTTGAATAGATACACCTCCAAAGAAGATACACAAATGGTCAACAAGCACATGAAAAGATATTCAGTACCATTGGTCATTAAGAAAATGCAAGTTAAAATTATAATGAGATACCACCTCACCTCACTAGGATGACTTTAATATAAACAACTAGCAAACAGAAAGGAAAATAACAAACATTGACAACAATATGGAGAAATAGGAACTTGTACATTGCTGGTGAGAGTTAAAAAAACAGCGCAGTTGCTGTGGAAAAAGAGTTTGGTGGTTTCTCAAAAAAGTTACACATTGAATTACCATATCACCCAATAATTCCAAACCTAAGTATGTACTCTAGAGAAACGAAAACTTATGTCTACAGAGAAACCTATATACAAATGATTAAAACAGCTATTACTCATAATAATCAAAAGGTGGAAATGAGCCAAATGTGCATCAATGTACAAATGAAAAAACAAACTATAATATACACAACGGAGCGCTAGTCAGACACAGAAAGTGAAGTACTGATACATGCTACATCTTGGACGAGCCTTGAAAACATCATGTTAAGTGAGATAAGCCGAACACAAAGCCACATGTTGCTTGTCTTCTTTTATGTGATATACACAGAACAGGCAAATCCAAAAAGACAAAAAGCAGATTAGAGGAAACCAAGAGACAAAGGAGAGGGAACAACGAGGAAAGCTTACTTCGTGAGTATGGGGTATTCTTACGGAGTGATGGAAACGTTTTCCATTTGGTTTGTTTGTTTGCTCTTTGACTGTGCAGCACAGCATGCAGGATCTTAGTTCCTGACCAGGGATCAAACCTGCACCCCCTAAGTGAAAGGGCAGATCAACCACTGGACTGCCAGCGAAGTCTTGGAAAAGTTTTGAAACTGGAGAGAGCTGATGGCTGCACAGCACCGTGATACACTAAATACCATTGAATTATACGTTTTAAATTGGTTAATTGTATGTTATACAAATTTCAACTTAAAAACATTTTTATAAAACCTTAGCAATACTTACTTCAAAATTTTGAATGTCAGTTGATTAACACTTAAAGATTAAGGTAACTATAAAGACCAGAAATAACTACCCATCAGTTGTATACAAACTAAATGCTGATGGACATGCATGTCATGCTCCAAGGAAAATCCAAGAAATGGCCTGCATCTGGGGGTCTGTCGGCAGCCTGTTAGGAGACCTTTCGCGGGCCACCCACAGACTGTGAGCCACATTTGAGAGTACTGATCTACATCTCTGGGGAACATGGCTCAGCATCTGTGGACAGACACAACTGCTACAGGAAAGGGTACAGGTCACAAAGCCCAGGATTGGAGTCTTCAGTGAGGATGAAGGGCGTGGCACAAGCATGATGGCTGTGCTTGTATGAGAGAGGAATGGGGAAGTATCCAAGAGCACACATTTCTGCTCAGGTTGTAAGCAGAAGTGACTTCCTACTGATAAGAGTTGCCCAATATCCTCCATATTTGTACATCAAAGTAAGCCTGAAACTGATGCTTTTGAACTGTGGTGTTGGAGAAGACTTGAGAGTCCCTAGGACTGCAAGGAGATCAAACCAGTCAATCCTAAAGGAAATCAATCCTGAATATTCATTGGAAGGACTGCTACTGAAGTTGAACCTCTAATACTTTGGCCACCTGATGTGAAGAGCTAACTCATTAAAAAATACTCTGATGCTGGGAAAATTGAAGGCAGGAGGAGAAGGGGACGACCAAGGACGAGATGGTTGGATGGCATCACTGACTCGATGGACATGAGCTTGAGTAAGCTCCAGGAGCTGGTGAAGGACAGGGAAGCCTGGCGTGCTGCAGTCCATGGGGTTGCAAAGAGTCGGACACGACTGAGCGACTGAACAACAACAAAGTCTGAAATAGAAAGCTGGTCACTTATTGGCTTGCCACCGGGTTTGAATCTGGAAATGAAATCATGGACTCAACTATTTTCCAACCTCCAAAACTCTGCTGCTTCTCCTGTAGCAGAGTTGGAGGCAAGCTATCCGTGATTAGATCTGTGAGCCCTGGGCACACCTTTCCACCTCCCAGGAAGAACCTCCCTGCCATACCTCACCTGGACAAGGTGTCTGTGAGGAGCACACTGCAGCCCCGGGGACAGTAATTATGTACAGTCCTGAAGTGTCAAACCAGTAATTTACACTTCCAAGTGGAATTCCTCTGGCAGCTGAGAAGACAAATTTGGCAAAATAAGGGCTCTTTAATTATTTTAAGACAGATATACAGCAACTATCAACCAAATAATTAACAGAGTTTTAACCAACATGTTACATGAGTGTCCGGCAATGCTCCCAGGATACAAGATTTAAAATATATTCTGTCCTTGTCCTCAACTGCATGCTTCCTGAAGACAGTGATTGTGTATATTTTCCTGTGCTTATTGAAGGCCTAGCATAACACCCACCATAATAGGGATTCAGAAAAATTTTTCATGTGAGGATTCTATCAAGTTGTCAAGATAACTCCATTAAAGGCCAACATTATGGCAGTACCCTGCAGGTGGTGACTGCAGCCATGAAATTAAGATGTTTGCTCCTTGGAAGAAAAGCTATGACAAACCTAGACAGTGTTTTAAAAAGCAGAGACATCACTTTGCCAACAAAGGTCTATATGGTCAAAGCTATAGTTTTTCCAGTCGTCATGTATGGATGTGAGAGTTGGGCCATAGAGAAGGCTGAGNCCTTGGAAGAAAAGCTATGACAAACCTAGACAGTGTTTTAAAAAGCAGAGACATCACTTTGCCAACAAAGGTCTATATGGTCAAAGCTATAGTTTTTCCAGTCGTCATGTATGGATGTGAGAGTTGGGCCATAGAGAAGGCTGAGCACCCTTGAAGAATTGATGCTTTTGAACTGTGGTGCTGGAGAAGACTCCTGAGAGTACTTTGGACAGCAAGGAGATCAAACCCATCAATCCTAAAGGAAATCAACCCTGAATATGCATTGGAAGGACTGATACTGAAGCTGACACTCCAATACTTTGGTCACTTGATGTGAAGAGACGACTCATTGGAAAAGATCCTGATGCTGGGAGATGTTGAGGGCAGGAGGAGAAGGGAGCAACAGAGGATGAGATGCTTGGATGGCATCACTGACTCAGTGGACATGAGTTTGAGCAAACTCTGGGAGATAGCGAAGGACAGGGAAGCTTGGCATGCTGCAGTCCATGAGGTCATAAAGAGTTGGACATGACTTACCGACTGAACAACAACAATGATATTACCAAAGAAAGCTTCTGTTGGTCTCCTCCGCATCTCTTTTATAAGGACACTTTAATGGTATTTAGTTAGTATTTGATGGTATTTGAGTAATCTAGAGTAATTTTCTCATCTCAAGATCCGTAATTATATCTGAACAGCCTTTTTTTTTTTTTTACAAAGTAACATTCAAGGATTCTGAGGATTATATTTTCAGAACCATTGTCAACCTGCCACACTAATTTCTGCCCTATGGCATATGACAAGAAGCAATATACACAGCTTCCATGCCTGGCCCATGAAAACATCCCAAGTGAAATCTTTACTCTCTTCCTTACTCTGCTGACCACCCAAAGAGGCTGTGGAAGCCATGTGTTAATGAGGAGACTCTACTACCCTGGGTCCCTGAAGCGCAGTGTGGAATAGAGGTCCCTTTAACCCCTGCTGATTGGCCTCTTTTTAAGATTTATTTTGATGTGAGCGATTTTTAAAGTCTTTATTGAATCTGTTGCAATACTTCTTCTGTTTTATGCTTTGCTTTTTTGGCCTTGAGGCATGTAGGGTCTGAGCTCCAGACTAGGGATAGAACTCACACTGTCTGCGATGAAAGGGGAAATTTTAACCACTGAACTGTCAGAGACGTTCCCAACTGGCCTTTACATAAACGGTAATATCCATTACCTTATTGTTGTTTGTTTAGTCGCTTAGTTATGTCTGATTTTTTGCCACCCTGTGGACTGCAGCCAGCCAGGCTCCTCTGTCCATAGGATTTCCCAGGCAAGAATACTGGAATGGGTTGCCATTTCCTTCTCCACCACTGTCTTAAGTCACTGATAATTTGGGGTTTATCTGTTTCAATAGCTAGCATTATCTTAACTGGGTGGGATGTGCTCAGTTGTGTCCTACTCTTTGTGACCCCATGGACTGTAGCCCGCCAGGTTACTCTGTCCATGGGGTTTCCAAGACAAGAATACTGGAGTGGGTTGCCATTTCCTTCTCCAGAGGATGTTCCCAGCCCAGGGATCAAATCCACTTCCGTATTTCCTGCATTGCAAGCGGATTCTTTACCTCTGAGCCACCAGGAAAGCCCACCATAAGATAGGATAATGTATTATTCTTGCATATGTCTATTTCCACCAGACCATGTGCATCTTAACTAGATTGGAGTTGGTGGTGGAAAGCAGGGAGAAAGAGGAAGAGCATTCCAGACAGAGCAAGTAGCCTAAAGGCTCAGAGATGGGAGAGCAAGGTGCAAAGAAGTCCAGCTGGATTGGAATACAAAAACAGAGAGTGAGGGATATAAAGTGAAGCTACATTGAATTAAAGGATTACTTGTATTCTAAGTTTGAAAGAGTCCTCTGGTACATCTATCAGATCAGTGCTGCAGGACTTGACAGTATATCTTCCCATGCTTTAGTCCCGTGAAAAATGAGAATTAAACCCAAGAAGAGCAAAGCTATAGCCAGAGAGAAGACAAGAAGGCAGGCCAGAGGAAGAAAAGCGAAGCTCACTCCACCAAAAACAAGAGTACTCAGTGATGCAGCCACTTAAACGGACAAGACACTATCCGAATGATTTACTAAGGTAAAATCGTTCGGGTGTCTGACTGTAAATTCCCACTAGGTTGTGAACTTCTTCAGGTTAAGGAAGGACAAAATCTTATGTTCCTAGCATGTAGTAGGGTACTTGGTACATAGTCAGTAGGCTCAGGAAATACCCACTGAATACATGTGAAATCTGGAGAAGGAAACAGCAGCCTGCTTTAGTATTCTTGCCTGGGAAACCCCTTGGACAGAGGAGCCTGGCAGGCTACACAGGACATGAAGTTGAAAAAAGTCAGACACAGCTTAGCGACTAAACAACAACAACGTGCGGAAATACCAACGTCCTGACCACAGAGGCCAGAAGTCTTCACTGGTTAACCATCCTACTCCAATCATACAGATCCCCAAATCCCAAAGAGCTTGATCTCTTTATCAGCATCACTCACCAGCAGAGGCAGCTTTTACCATCAGTTGGGCAAATTCGATGGCACCTCCTTTCCTGAAGGATAACTTAAAAACAGCTTGTCCTTCCCAGCCACCTGGAGGGAGAAATGGCAGACACTCACTCAGAGGCTGACACGCTGGTAACAGAAGCACTGCCAAAAACATGGAGAGAAGCACCACCCACTGGAGTCTGAATCTTAAACTTTCTGTAAGCTTTTGAGGAAAAAATACACTTCTGAGGGGCACACTTACCACCCGGAGCTGCCTGAATGGTTCCTTTAATGTAGTTGGGGGCAAAAATTGGTTGTTCAATGGTGCAGTCACTCATCAGGTCAAACGGCATCATAAATGAAAGCATGGGGTCATTGACTAAGTGTGAAGTCACGAAGACCACCTAAGAAAGGAAAGAAACTTTGGGAAAGGAGTGCGATTCGTCCATGGGTTGAGACATAGAAGAGCAATTCTAAAGTCAAGGCTGCTTTGGCATCCTGGTCTAATTGAGAAACATCACAGATTTTCTTCCACCACTCTTCAAAAAGGAAAATCTCCAAGTGGAAACGCTTCAAAACATTCTGAAAGTCAAGGTTTAACCTCTCTCCCTTTTAAGGGAAATCAACGTAGATTTAATTAGCTCAAAGGAGAAGCAGAAATTACCTGTTATGGGACTTTCCTGGGGGTTCAGTGGTTAGGAATCTGCCTGCCAGTGCAGGGGACATGGGTTCGATTCCTAGTCCAAGAAGATTCCACACGCCACAGGGCAACTAAGCCTGTGTGCCACAGCTCCTGAGCCCGAGTGCCCCAGAGCCTGTGCTCCTGAACAAGAGAAGCCACTGCAATGAGAAGCCCAAGCACCGCAACTACAGAGCAACCCCCACTCACCACAACTAGAAAAGGCCTGNGGAGAAGCAGAAATTACCTGTTATGGGACTTTCCTGGGGGTTCAGTGGTTAGGAATCTGCCTGCCAGTGCAGGGGACATGGGTTCGATTCCTAGTCCAAGAAGATTCCACACGCCACAGGGCAACTAAGCCTGTGTGCCACAGCTCCTGAGCCCGAGTGCCCCAGAGCCTGTGCTCCTGAACAAGAGAAGCCACTGCAATGAGAAGCCCAAGCACCGCAACTACAGAGCAACCCCCACTCACCACAACTAGAAAAGGCCTGGGCACAGCAATGAAGACCCAGCACAGGGAAAAAAAAAAGCAAAAAATAAATTAGATTAAAAAGAGAGAAATTACCCGGTATGAAGTGAGAAACAACGTTCCTTTCTTTGTGCCATTAAAGAGATGGGATTCCACTGGTTTCCGCAGGAAGCAGAGGTCCACATCTTCACACTGCTTCAAGACACTGCAGAAAAGAAGGGCGGACAGCACGCGGTTTAGGAGTTATACAGAAAGACACAAACAAAGCTCTCGGCGCACTTTCTAGCCTGGAGGGAGGCTATTGGCTGCCACTGGTGCTACTGCTACTATTTTATTAAAATAGAAAGGAATCGAAATGATCTTATTCTCTGACAACTCACACTTGTCTTCCTCTTTATCACTGGGTTCTTTTTTTTTTCTTTCTTAGCAAACCTAATTCTATTCTTAAAGTCCACTAATTCTTATACTTCTTGTGCATTTTATATAAAGCACTGTGTTAATGAAACTGTTTCTTGGACTCTGGTAAAGAAGGTGAGACATACGAAGTGTGCTACAGGATCCTCTGACATATCTGCTATGTTCTCCCTTCACTCCTAACCTGAAAAACCTGGACCCATCCTACTCTTACAGGGTTTTGTTCCCTTTCTTAGTTATATATATATATATGCTATTACTATTTATTGAAAGAATGAATGAATGAAAACATGAATATAAGTAATAATGCAAGAAAAACATGGTATGCATCACATAGGCGGAACAAAATATCATGGCAGGTAGAGATCAGCTCTTGATAGAAGTAATTAGGAATGATTTTATAGAAAAGTTGAAATTTGAGCTGATTCTTAAGAGATGAATAGTGTTTCATTGGGCAGAAGTGAGGGTAGGGGACAGTCCTGATGGGGTGCAAACAGCATCAGTGGAAAGAACACTGTATACTTGGGAGCAGCCTACCTGCGTGAATTTATCAAAACATGGAAGTGTGATTAGGAGGAATAGTGAGATAAAGCTGGACCCGCGCTGGGACTAGAGCTAGAGACATCATTCAACAGGCAAGGCAGAACTGTGACCTGCAGCTGTCTCAGCAGGTAGGTCACATGGTCAAGGAAATGGTGATATGTCAGAGGGATCCATTTAAGAACTAACATAGTCCTGATATGAGGTAATAAGAACTGGAACTAGGGTGATAGTATATGGCTAAAAAGCACTTCTTCAAAGACTATGAAAAAATGGATATCAGCAACAATAGTGGAATAGGGAACTCTAAAAGCCAGTCTAGAACTCTAGAATCTAATCAAAGCTTATAGCAACCAGGGGAATGTTTAATCAAGAAAAAAATAAGAGCGTCAATAAGAGCTTTGTGCACTTCAACTTACCCCAGTAGTCCTCCACTCCCTAGCTTGGCACAGCTCTAAAAACAACAACCC
The DNA here is from genome assembly GCA_006410875.1 of Neotragus pygmaeus. Lineage (NCBI taxonomy): Eukaryota > Metazoa > Chordata > Mammalia > Artiodactyla > Bovidae > Neotragus > Neotragus pygmaeus. Next base: position 14,890 of record SJYV01004792.1, read on the forward strand.
ACATTCTCAGTATAAGTACAAAGTACTGGGGTGAGGGGAGGAGAACAGACCTTACTGAGGTTTTCTGTTTTGACCTGTCCAGGGGTGCCCTGGAGGACTAGCTCAGAATTCTCTCAGGATTAAGGCAGCTACCCATTTAACCAACTACCATTTAAACAACATTTCAAAATGTGTGAGAGCTGTTAAGAGGCACAAAAGATGATTTTGGGGACAAACAATAAAAAACTTAAAAGACAGGAAGAAAAGACTGGGGAATGAGATGCTTTGAGGAATAAAGGCTTTGAAAACTTCTAACATGTTCATGGGGATCTAGAAAGCATCACAGACTGGGTGCTTTCACATATCAGGGCTGGGTTCATGCTCAGAAGAAACCTGAGAAGGCTTTAGAACAGTTACCTCTGGCTGACAGTGAGGCTCTGCCCAAACAGGAAGTAAAAATTAAGACAGCTTTACACTGCCTGACTGAGTGACAAAGACTGGCTCACACACACACACACACACAAAGCCCATCTAAGATGTATAAAGAACTCCTACAACTCAACAACAACAAA
>SJYV01004795.1:0-10318 GCA_006410875.1 Neotragus pygmaeus
ATGGACATCACCAGATGGTCAACACCAAAATCAGATTGATTATATTCTTTGCAGCCAAAGATGGAGAACTATACAGTCAGCAAAAACAACACCAGGAGCCGACTATGGCTCAGATGATCAACTCCTTATTGCCAAATTTAGACGTAAACTGAGGAAAGTAGGGAAAGCCACTAGACTATTCAGGTGTGACCTAAGTCAAATGTCCAGCCTAGTGACTTGCATTCTTGCAGATTATACCCCACCATAAGCTCTTCTAAGATAAAGGCTGTAACTTCCTGTGCTACACCTGCATCCTTGTGGCTTATCCACTTTATGCATCGTAGTTTGTATCTGTTAATCCCATACCCCCGACTTTCCCCTTCCCTCTTCTTCTCCCCTTCACTAACAACAAATGTGTTTTCTATATCTGCAAGTCTGTTTCTATTTTGCATATATGTTCATCTGTATTATTTTTTAGATTCCATGCATAAGTGAGGTCACACAGTGTTTGTCTTCCTCTGCCTGACTTCACTAAGTGTAACAGCCTCCAGATCCTGCCACGTTGCTGTGAATGGCAGAGGAGCGTTCCTTCGAGCGGCTGAGTTGCACTGCGTTGACGCCTCTTCCTTCTCCATTCAGCGTTACTGGGCACTTGGGCTGTTCCCACATCTTGGGTCTTGTAAAGAGCGCGGCTGTGCACACTGGCACGCGTGGACCCAGGAGCGGAACTGCTGGGCCCGGTTGCCGCTCTGTTTCATTCTCGTCTGTGGAAGAGCGTTGCACGGTGCGCCTGTGACAGCCTGTCCGCCCCTGCTGCCCTCGGTGTCCCCGTGAGCGCCGTCTGCGTTTAGGGTGTTGGGAACTGTGCTGTGAGGAGCATGTCTGTTCCCAGTTATTACCCCCGTCCAGTTTCCCGGTTGTGCCGAGTGAGGCGCGGGGCCTTTAGACTGCAGTGGCGGCGGTGCAGAGCCGCCTGAAGCTGGCGGGCTCCAGGTTGGTTGAGCACGGGAGGGGAGCTGTTGGAGGGCGTTGCTCACTTTTACTTCACCCTGGTGGAGGTTTGAACCTCTGATTCTGAAAACACAGTATATCACCTCTGTTTAGGAGGCTCTAGGACACACGGGATCTGGTTCATGGACCTGCCAGCTGGTGACTGGGTGACTAAAGTTGAGCAGGTTTGAGAGCAAAGAAAGAGTAAAAGCGTCTTGAGGGCTAATTTTACCCTAGTCTTGATTTTCACAGATAGTCCTTCCTCCCATCAGGATTTCTGTTATTGATAATTGGCCTTTATAGAAAATGCATACTTCCATTTTCATGTACCATTACCCACAAGTGCAATTTCACTTGCACACAGAACTGTTAGAAAAAATTCCTGATGTTTTCTAGAATGATTCACAGTGTTCTTGAATCATATTTAATTTGGCCTGTTTTGCAGCCAGCTCTGAATGCTCATGATGCTCAGCAAATGTTCACCATCCGGTTTGTTGAAAGTTGTTCTTGTACAAAAATGAACAGCACCCGCTCTTTTGCCTGGTTGATCTATGGTTTTGTTTTTTGTTAGGTAGTTTTGGGGAGTTATTTTTCCAGCACACTGACATATGGCTTCATAAACAGTGTTTACTCTCTCAGGATGCACAGGCTCTTAATCTCTGCCTACAGTGGAGGGTAGACGACCCCTAGGGTTACATTTTTAGAGAAGTTATATTTTTAAACACGGGTGGAAAAGCTTTCCTATAAGGTTCTTTTAAATCTCCTTCTTTTATCTCTGGTTGTGTGTTTGTTGTCATCAATCAACATTTATAATATTAGTAGGAACAGGGATTAATCTTCAGATAAGAATGCCTTAGAGTAGAGATAGTGAAACTGCAGAGTTATAACGACAGTGTTTTTGTACTTTTATTTGCTGGAGACTAATCTTAAAGAAGATTTAAATGGGATACTAAACAACCTTGTGATTATTCCGAGACGTGGGCTACATGCTGATGATGTTTGTTTTTCATTTGAACAAGGCTTATTGCAAAAATCTGGATAAAGCTACATTCAAAGCAGGTAGTTTTGTAGTTTGCCCCAGAGGCTGGAAGTTTGAATTTTGGTAGAAAGGGAGAGCTTGGTTAAATCCAGTCTTGTGTAGGGATTTTAAAGTACTACTGAATAGTATAATTCCAAATTTAGTTTTATATATTGCTGAAGTGAGAAGCTGTGGCTTAGTCATTTTGTTTGTAAGTTGTTGTTTTTTTTTTTTTAACCCTCTAAGAATTAATAGTGATATATACTTTAAAATAGAAAAAAATAGAATCAAGGAGCTGTCCAGAAAGAAGCTAAGGGAAGCCTGCAAACTTGAATACTCAGCCTGAAAATTTCTGTGCCTTTTAAGTGAATGAAAACGTCGTACAGGATCACCTTGATAAGACGTTTTATTCTGTGTGGAAAACAAGATTTTTACTTTTTACATTTTCTTGGAGGAGTAACTAAAAATAGGTTCCACTGCAATATCAAAATAGGCTGTATGGTGTTGGTTTTAACAAAAAATATATAAATTTAAAGACTGATTAAGTCTGTAAATTTTCAGGTTTTTTCTTTTATTTTATGGTGCTTATGAAAGAAGATGTAGTGTTGGCTTAAACCAAAGCATGGTGGCTTAGTCACCAAATCGTGTCCCACTCTCTGTGCCCCATCACCTGTAGCCAACAGGCTCCTCTGTTCGTAGGATTTTCCAGGCTAGAGCACTGGGTTGCCATTTCCTTCTCCAGGGGATCTTCCTGACCCCGGGATTGAACCTGGGTCTTCTGCACTGCAGGCAGTCTCTTTACTGATTGAGCTATCAGGGGAGCCCTTCATCAAGAATATATAAAGACTGATTAAGTTTGTAAATATTCAGTTTTTTTCTTTTATTATTATTACTAAAATTAAGAACAGATACAGTTTATAGTACATTTTCAATTAAAATATATCAGTTTTTCAAATATACCTATAAATATACCACTAAAAACCTAGATATTATATAGAGTTGGAGAGCAGGAAGATATTATTTGAAATGTATGAAATCATTTTAGATTTTATATAGCTAAAATTAAATTATGTCAAAGCTGGATTAAATATAACCAGAAATTGGTAAATTATTTTATAGCTGAGTTATTTAAGAAGTTTATTATATGTCGCTGCCACATAAGTTCTAGGCTAATCTAAAAAAGAAATGCTTTTTTTTCTACCATCGTAACAGAAGCCTTCTGTTCACGTGAACCCACCCAAGGTCCTTGGAGGGTGAGCTCTGGTTGCCAACACTGTGCAATGAGAAAGCTTTTCAAAGTATCTGTTCTTTAGCTTTATTTTTATCACAAACTAGTACATGCTTGCTGTAGAAAATTGTAAAATTACTGAAGAGCACAGATAAAAAAATCAAAATCGTTTATGGTCACATTAAATAGAACTATCTACTGTTTTGCCATTTTATTATTTTATTGAAGTGTAATTCATTTACATGATTATTAGTTTCAGCTGTAGCATGTAATATTTGATATTTTTATACATTTTTACATATTACAACATTCAAAAAACGAAGATCATGGCATCCGGTTCCATCATTTCATGGCAAATACATGGGGAAACAATGGAAACAGTGACAGATTTTATTTTCTTGGGCTCCAGAATCACTGCAGATGGTGACTCCAGCCACAAAATTAAATGACGCTTGCTCCTTGGAAGAAAAGCTATGACAAACCTAGGTAGCATATTAAAAAGCAGAGACATCAATTTGCCAACGAAGGTCCATCTAGTCAAAGCTATGGTTTTTCCAGTGGTCATGTATGGATGTGAGAGTTGGATCATAAGAAGACTGCATGCAAAGAATTGATGCTTTGGGGCTGTGGTGTTAGAGAAGACTCTTGAGAGTCCCTTGGATTGCAAGGAGATCCAACCAGTCCATCCTAAAGGAGATCAGTCCTGAATACTCATTGGAAGGACTGATGCTGAAGCTGAAGCTCCAATACTTTGACCACCTGATGGGAAGAGCTGACTCACTGGAAAAGACCCTGATGCTGGGAGGGATTAGGGCCAAGAGGAGAAGGGGACGACAGAGGATGAGATGGCTGGATGGCATCACCGACTTGATGGACATGAGTCTGAGTGAACTCCGGGAGATGGTGAGCGACAGGGAGGCTTGGTGTGCCGCAGTCCATGGGGCCGCAGAGTCGGACATGACCGAGCGACTGAACAGCAGCAACGCTTTACAGGCTGGCCCCCCCACTAAGGCTGTGCCGTCTGCCACCACGCAGCGACTGCAGCGCTCCTGAGGCTGTGCCCGGAGCTGTTCATGACATCCCCATGACTCATCTGCTGATAGCTGCACCCGCTCCTCTTCATCCCCTTCACCTGTTCCTTCCAGCCCCTCACTCCTGTCTCCTCTGCTGGCTGCTGGTTGGTTCTCTTATCTGTGAAGTCTGTTTCTCTTCTGTTTTGTTGGTTTGTTTTGGTTTTTAGAAAACTGCAATGAGATATCACCCCACCCTTGTTAGCAGGGCAATTATCATAAAGACAAGAAATAAACAAGTGTTGGTGAGGATGTAGATTAAAGGCAACTCTCGTGAAATGTTGGTTGGGATGTAAATTGGAACATCCACTATGGAAAACAGTATGGAGGTTTCCCAAAAATTAAAAAGTGAACTACGATACGATCCAGTGGTTCCACTTCTGGGTGTTTAGCTGAAGGAAACAAAAACATAATTTGGAAAGTTATGTGTACCCCAGTGTTCATAACAGCATTATTTATAATAACCTACATGTGGACGCAACCTAACTGTCCATCAGTAGATGAACAGGCAAAAAAGATGTGTATACACACAATGGAATATTATTCAGCCATAAAAAGAAGGAAATTTCGCCATTTTTTTTACAACATGGATAGAGTTGGAAGGTATTATGCCAAGTGGAATAAACCACATAGAGAAAGACAAATGTATGATTTCACTTAAATGTACCATCTGTTACACCATTTTACTTACTGTGAATACAAATTAAATGTTGAACTTTAATAGAATGAGAATATCCCCTTCCAGATTCTATTCTTCTTTTAATCTTTTTTAAAATTATGTTTTCTAAGTAATGGATCTAGCTGAACAAAAATCTTCAATACATTTTTAAAATACTGAACTCCTTCATCTGGCACTTTTGCTGAATTTATTTTCAACGTTTTAGGTTGAAGGTTTTTGATAGACACGTTATTTCAGGTTAAGGAAACTCCCTTGCAGTCCTAAGAATTCTTGATATTTTTAGAAATGAATGGATATTACAGGGTATCAAAAGGTTTTTGTTTTTATTAGGTTGACCATATACTTGTTAAAAAATGGTTTTAAAAAGGTTTTTAAAAAGTTCTACTTTATTGGCAAATTTTAATTATATAATACAGTGTTATCAACCGCAATTATCTTTATATCCTCAGACCTTATTTATCTTTAAGTTAAAATCTGTGCTCTTCTAACCCATCTCCCCCTATTTTATTTCCCTACCCTCAGCTCCAGGCGACTGTTGTTCTCTGTTTCTACGGGTTCAGTTTTCTAAGTATAGTTGATTTACAATGTTGTGTTAATTTACTCTGTATAGGAAAGTGACTCAGCTATACATATGTGTACAATCTTTGTATTCTGTTCCATTATGGTTTATCAAGTGATATCCTGGAGAAGGTTTTGTGTGCACTTAAGAAGAATGTGTGCTTTGCTGCTGTTGAGTGGAATGTCCCTTAGCTCCATCTGATCTAATGCATAGTTCAAGCGCAGTTTCCTCATCGGCTTTCTCTCTGGCTGGCCTCCCCATTGCTGAAAGTGGGGTCGATATCCCTACTGTCATTTTATTGTCTATTTCTCTCTTCACATCTGTTAATATGTACGCATTATATATTTCTTTTCTCCTGTGTCAGGTGCGTAAGTATTTACGAGTGCTGCGTTCTTTTGATCGGTTGACCCTTTTATCATCATATAAGGACCTTCTTTGTCTCTGTTACAGCTGTTGGCTTCAGGTCTCTTGTGTGATAAAGTACATCTGCTTCTGCTGTATTTTGGTTTCCATTTGCTGTGGATTATCTCCTTTTATCCCTCTACTTTCAGACTATGTGCACTTGAAGCTGAAGCGCATCTCTTGTAGGCTTAGTTATAGGCAACATATAGCTGAGTCCGTTTTGTTTTCTTAATCTGAATTCATATGGCTACTCTCTGTCTTTATTTACGCATTTAGTCCATTCACACCTAAAGTAGTTAGTGACAGTTATGGACTTCCTGCTGCCGCTTTTGAAGTTTTCTGGCTGTTTGTAATTCCTTTGTTCCTTTCACGCTCTCTTCCTTTGTGACTTGATGACTGTTGGTAGTGGTCTGCCGGGACTCCTTTGTCGTTATCTCCCAGGTGTCCGTGGAGTCCACACCCGGTGCTCCGCAGGGAGGAGCTGGGAGTGGAGAGAGGGGAGGTTCATGGCAGGAGTGCGTGTCCTGCTCCGCAGGACAGGGCCCAGGTGTGTCACCGTGGGCCCGTTGTTCCCGTGCCCATTAAGAACTGCAGTCCCGTGGGGCTTGTAGACACAAGGCCTGCTGCTGCCAGAGCCGGGCACTGTGTAGGAGCTGCTCAGCTCGCTCTGGCTTTCTTTAGAGTGACTCTCTCTGTGCGGCTGTACATTCAGTGTGCCTGCAGGGGGTGGGGCCTTCTGGGTCCTCATCTCGGTTGATGCCCTCTCTGGTGAAGTGCTTTTTCCTATTCCTGAAGCTCTGTCCTCTCTGGGCTTGCATGGTGCCAGACGCATCCGATGGTTTTCTTCCTACTTGATTGGAGGCTCTTTTTCAATCTCCTTTGAACTGAGTCCTCCTTTCCCACCAGGATTCCATGTTTCAAAGTTATCTGGGTTCAGTCCTATACCATCTCTTTTTCTGTATATATGCCCACTTCTTAAGTGATTTCATAAAGCTCTGTAGCTTCAAGTACCATGCATTTAGTAAATCTCACATCTTTATCTCTGGCTCAGAGTTGTCTGTTACACTCCAAACTCTTCTGTTCAACATCTTTATTGAGTTATTTTTTAACACTTTTTCCCACATCCATTTAAAAAATCTTTTATCATTCCTTCACATTTATGATTTTTTTTACTATATTTTTCATCAGTTTTTTTGTCCTCTGAGTATGTGTTTAAGATGGTTTATAGCATTATTGATTTTATTTTCTGTACCTACATTTCTGCTCTCTTATTTTTATTATGAAATTTTATTGTGCTCTAAATTTTTCTCTTTTTAAATCGCTTTTCATTTTAATCATTCCTTGTTTTAAATATTATTGATATTTTAAATCTTAGCAAATTCTTAAGGCTTTACCCCCTATATCATTAAGACGGTCATCTATCTTTCCAATATGTCACAGTTTTCCTGATATTTTCTTCTGGATATTATATTAGTAAGTTTTTCTTCTGTGTCTAGGATGTTTTCTCCCCTGATTCTGCTCCTAGCTTATGCAGTGGCTTTCAGATTCTAACTGATGTTTGTCTGCGCTGTTCCTCAACTTTGAACAGGGTACATTTTGTTTGGTCTTGATGGTTTATTTATTTAGCAAACACATGAATTTCTGCTTTTGTGGATGCCATCTGACGTTGGTGTGCTGCGTGTTTGGGTGTGGGTCGTCTCTGCTCCGTGTTGATTTGTATACCTTCCATGTTCTTAGAGATATGCAAGTGGGCAGAAAGAAATTATCTGTCAGCTGCCAGTGAAGTTCCAAGCTTCTGGGAAAATATCACCTAGAGAAACTTCGCTTTACTGATGAGATACTTTTCCATAACCTGTATGATGAGTATCTGCTTTTTCTGAACAAATGTGAATCCATAGTTCTCAGTATGTTTTGAATTCAGATTTCTTCTTTTTATGTCCATCCATATCACTTTCTTTATGGAGATTAGAGTCTTCTATATACAGCACATTACTGTGTGTCCTTTACTCACAGTCTGGATGTCTTCTGGGAGTTCCTGACTCTGAATGGATATGTATAAAACATCAATATATGTTGCTGTGTAGCTCCCTTTTTGAGGAGGAATCCCAGCTACCAAAATATTTATTTTTTTAGACGCAGAATCTTTGACCTGAGGAAGGAAGGAAGATTTCTTCCTTCCTCATTTTTCAAAGCTTCTGTTTCCTGAGACCAATTTCTTTGCTCTCAGGTGGACCTGTATAGCTTTCTGTTGTTGTTCTTTAACAGTCCGCTTCCATTTGCTTTGTATTTATTGGCGATTCCTCTCAAGTTTTTTCACTGAGTTGTTTGTTTGTCCATCTCAGTTCTTGTTATTGGGATTTTAAAAATATTTTTCCACTTTCTCTTTGTAGCTATGTTAGTAAGTATTTAAGAGAGTCTATTCAGGAGATGGTAGCCAGATGTCACTTTGTGTATGAAGAAGAAAACTGTTCTTAACATATTTTTGATAGAATTCTTTTTGAAATGTAATATACACCCTCCCATCCATTTTATCCTTGCCTAATGGAAACAATTTTTGGCAAGTTGGCATCATCATTTTTGGAATCAATTATTGTAATTTGGTGTAGATTCAATTATAGATTAGTTTGTGTGACTAAAATCTAAACATGTAGTGACCTTCTTGTGACTTTGAAACTTGGCTTTTTTTTTTTAAGTCCTTGATCTCAGCTTGCTCTGCGGTCTTTGCCTCTTTTTCAAGAGGACAGCCCGCCACGTGGAGCCGTGCGACCTCCTGAGCTGCACAGCACTGTCAGCTTTCTGCAAAATTAATAAATGAATCAAAGCCTGACTCAGGTCTCCCAAATGGTTTTTTTTAACTCCAGGAAATCATCATATTCTCTGTTGCCATGAGTGTTCTTTGATTTTTCACACCAGTGAGATATGCTTTATTAATATAATAGAGCACAGCCAGCTCCTCCTGAGCTTTTATCCTCATTTTAAAGATTCTCGACACTGTTCACGGAGCACGTGGGGAAGCCCTGTCCTCACTCTCCATCGCCTGGTCTGCCTCCAGGACCCTGTCACTAATTTCGCGACAATGGTGCCGTTCCTACCCCAGGAACTCCAGTCTCAGATGGTCTCTACAGTCCACGTCCACCTGGTAACGTGTTCATGTCCAAGTCATGAGGTTGGAGGCACACCGACCAGGTTTTCTGGAGGAAAGATTGTGTCAGAACATACTGAACATAGATGAGTGAGTGTAGGACATTTCCATCCTCGAGAAAACCCTGCTGCTGCTTCCTCTCTGCATTTCCTTTATTCCTTCCCTAAGTCATAGTCCCGCAAGTTTGAGGTCATGAAATTTAACAAGAGGATTTGAAAATTGGAGGCTTTGTTAACATTTGGAGCCTCTAGTGTTTATTGCTTGATATAAAATTTACTCGTTAGGTGTGGAATACACAGGTGTCAAGGAACTTTGAAGAGACCGTGAGTAATTTGAGCCATATATCCCTATTCTCAGTGCAAAATGGAAACACCCAGAGGAGGCTTTATGTGGAGTGAACCAGGTCTGGAAATGGTCTGCATTGAAAGACCTGACGGCCTTTTGATGTCTGATTCTCTGATTTGGCCTTTTCTCTGTAAAGGGGTGCTGTGTGACTATAATTAGAAACATTGCAAGTTCTTTACCTGGGAGTTAATTGCTCCATAATTGGCGCTATTGTGAGTGATCATGTAGCTTTGCTTGGTAGTGGGGGTTGAAGTTGTTATTGAGGAGACACTCCCTGTGCAGCAGGGAAACTTTGGTCACACCCCTAATGGGAAGTCACTTGTCTTGCAGGTTTGGCTGTGATGTGAACATACATGTATTATATATTTAACATGTTTCATTTTAATGATTTTCTAAGTAGTTAATAGGGATATAATAGTTTGGTTTTCTTGAAAATTGTGCCATTATGTTTGAAATTGGAAGGCTGTGGTTTTTCCAGTAGTCATGTATGGATGTGAGAGTTGGACTGTGAAGAAGGCTGAGCGCCGAAGAATTGATGCTTTTGAACTGTGATGTTGGAGAAGACTCTTGAGCGTCCCTTGGACTGCAAGGAGATCCAACCAGTCCATTCTGAAGATCAGCCCTGGGATTTCTTTGGAAGGAATGATGCTAAAGCTGAAACTCCAGTACTTTGGCCACCTCATGCCAAGAGTTGACTCATTGGAAAAGACTGTGATGCTGGGAGGGATTGGGGGCAGGAGGAGAAGGGGACGACCGAGGATGAGATGGCTGGATGGCATTGCTGACTCGATGGATGTGAGTCTGTGTGAACTCCGGGAGTTGGTGATGGACAGGAAGGCCTGGCGTGCTGCGATTCATGGGGTCGCAAAGAGTCGGACACGACTGAGCGACTGAACTGAACTGAAC
>SJYV01004805.1:7951-21781 GCA_006410875.1 Neotragus pygmaeus
CCCATCTAGGTCATCACAGAGCACCGAGCTGAGGCCCTGGTGCTGTGCAGCAGCTTCCCACCAGCTGTCTGTCTTGCACGTGGTATCCAGCCGTCTGTTTTAAAAACCCTCTCAACTGACATATACACACTTGCAGGACTTTTTTGATGCTCCCAAACTGAAATTCTGTACCCCTTAAACACCAGCTCCCTGTTTCCTCTCCCCAAGCCCTTGGCAACTACCTCTTACCAAGCCTATGACTTTGGGCAAGTTACCTGACCTCTCCATATCTCCATCTCCGCATCTGCGAGATGCGATAGGAATACCCACTGACCACATAGGTTTGTTCTGAGCTCTAAATGAGATAATATGGGTAAAGCACACTTATTTTTGTTATTTTGCTACTAGTCAATCTGATACCGCTAAATATCTCCTTTTCACCTGCATCCAGATGCCAAACCTAACTTTTTAAAGTATTTATTTGTTGGGCTGCATTGGGTCTTAGTGGTGGAATGTAGAGTCTTCGCTGCCCCGTGTGGGGCCTTCTGCTTCGGCGTGCAGGCTCACTGGTGGTGGCGCTTGGGCCTACTTGCCCCAGCCAGGGATCAAACTCGTGTCCCTTGCTTTGCAAGGCGGATTCCTAACCCCTGGACCGCCAGGGAGGTGTCCCCAGCCTAATTTTAATCCTGACTCTCCCTTGACCTGTGTTCACTCTTCCCAGTGCTCACCCTCTTTTTGGCCCCTAATTGCCTGTCCTGCCTCATCTTCCCCGGTGTGTGTGTTCAGTCGCTCAGTCATGTCCGACTCTTTGTGACCCTATGGGCTCTCCCTGCCAGGCTCCTCTGACTGTGGGACTCTCCAGGCAAGAATGCTGGAGTGGGTTGCCATTTCTCCTCCAGGAGATCTTCCCGACCCAGGGATCGAAACTGTTTCTTGCATCTCCCGCGTTAGCAGGCCTTTACCACTAGTGACACCTGGGAAGTTCCCGTCTCCCACTAGTCGTCTCCGCTTTCCTCATCCCAACCAGAGAAATGGCTTGTCATCTCGAGAAGAAAACATATTCTGTTTTTTCCTACTAACATGCCTTGGCATAAACTATTTATTTCCCCACCTTGTCTGCCGCTGACCTCTTATTCAGCCTTCAAAGCCCGGCTTGATGTCACTTCCTTCAGGAACCTCTGCCTTCCAGATATATCATCACTTCCTCCCCTGGCTAATACTGTGTCCTATTGCAGCCATTACTCTGGGCTGTAACTGCCTTCTTATAGATCTGATGACTTTGCCAGACTCTGAGCTTCCAAGGAGCTGGAATGGGTCTCAAATGCCCCCAACATCCGGCACAGACTAGTGTAGAGAGGCCCCGAGGAAATGTTTGTAGGATGAAAGAACGCAATTCCATCTCCCTAGCTCGAAACTCAGTCTCCACCGGCAGCATTAATCAAACCTCCAGGCAGGGCCTAGTTTTGTCCCTCCCCACCCACAAAAGACATCTTCATCCTGAGCTCCACTGCTTCTGGGAACACTGGGAGTCTCACTGATTGTGGTGTGGGGTGGACAGTGTAGAGAAGACGGTAAATCTGCTGTTTTCACTTTAGAAGGACTTTATCCTTCCAAATTCCTCTTTCAGGAGTACACTTTGCAAGCTTGAGAGCTTCAGAATGTGGAAAATCTATGCTAGAGCCAGTGGACCTCAGAATTCCATATGGCAGGTTTATTTGGGAGGAGGGCTGCACTTTCAAGGAGCATTGAGTCCATCAGCCTGAATTAGGCTCTGGTCTTTTTGTGATTTTTGGTGTCTGTCGGGCTGGCAGGCTGTACTTCTACCAGATCCCAGGTTCCCAGGATGGACGGCCAGGCCCAGGAAGCTTCTTTTCTGGAAGCCGAAAATTACCTTCCTCTGAAAAAGAAGCTCTGTCCTGCTCCTCCCTGCTTGGAAACCCTCACAGAGGTTTTCGTGCTTTACGGTTGGCATTCAAGGCCTCCACGACCTGATCCCTTTAGTACCGCTTTCCTCTCTCCCTGTTTTATGTTTATTAATTGCGCATGTAGCTGTCTTTTCTCTACTTGGTAGAGGGATGTGTGTGATAATGTAACTTTTATCAAGCATCTACCAAGTGCCGTGTATAGCACCAAACATTCCATATCCACTTCTCTCATTTGCCCAACAAATCCACAGTATGAATACTATTTCCCCCCATTTTCCTGTGAGAAAACCAAGCTTAGAGAAGTTGCCCGAGTTATAGCATGGAAAACTGGTGAAGCTGGGCTTTGAGCTCAGAACTGCTGGGCTGCCTGACCCTTGTTCTTCCCACTGGAGGCAGAGCTCCCTTGAGGACAGGGCTGGTGTCTTCTAAGTGTTGGTATCCACTCCCTGCCGTAAAGCAGATGTCCCTCTGGTATAGACCGCATGTTTGCATCCTTCCGAAATTTACACTGAAGTCGAGCCCCTCATTTGTTGGTATTTGGGAGATGGGGGAGGGGGACAGTGGAGCCTTTGTGAATGGGGTTAGTGCCCCTTTAAGAGACTCCCATAATTAACATATAAACACTACTAAAACAGGTAAACAGCAAGGACCTGGCAGATAGCACAGGAAACTGTGCTCAATATCATGTCATAACCTATAATGGAAAAGACTCTGAAATCATAACCTATAATGGAAAAGACTCTGAAAAACACTGTAAATTTATCTGTAACTGAATCACTTTGCTGTTCACTTGAAACTAGACATTATAAATTAACCATACTTCAATTAAAAAAAGAAATTGTGTAAAATAAAATTGTCATACTACTGCTGCTGCTGCTAAGTTGNGTAGGGCTCCTCTAGTTTCCAATTCATAATGGAAGCCCCAAATAACTGCCAAAAGTTCTTCTTGTATCTTTCCTCAAGAAGAATCCTTGGACCAAGCCCATTCCTTAGTCTGTGCCTAGAATCGGCAAATGTCCCTTGGAAGGAAAGTGGCTGGTGAGCATCAGCTTACTTAGGAAGAGTTCTACCCTTTCTGGAATTTTAGTTCACATAGTTTTCATTGCTTCCATGGATTGCCAACCAATATGATTTTTGAAATATATATATATATATATATATATGTTTTGTAGAAGAAGTTTGGCTTGCTATGACCTATTACATCCTACTTAGAAAGATCCTTACAAACTCTTTGGGGACAATTAACTCAGAGAAGAAGGACTTCAAAATGAAAAGAACAATGGACTAACTACATAAAAGAATAAGGAAAGCGCGTACCTGTGAGGGCATCACAGCTGGCAGACCGATTGTTGCACTGGCAAAGCAAACAGCCGTTCTCGTTAAAGTCATAATATCCGTCTCGGCACCTGTCACAGGAGGGACCGGAGACGCCCGCTCTGCACCGACATTCCCCAGAGCTGCAGATAGAAGCAGAGACAACGGACAAAATAAGTCAGCGTGAAGGTTTTGTTGCCTAACATCTCATCATAGATGATCTTAATGCAGAAACAGTGTCAGCTAGATCCTAGTTACTATACATACAGATTTTTATTTTGAATTATAAGTTGAGCAGCTTCATGACTATGAATTCAATTAGCATGGCAATAACACTAATCATTTCTGACAATTTAATCCTCTGCACTGGAGAGTTTAGAATAAATGATGAAGGGACCATGGGGAGTTCAAGTGCCTGGCCCTTCAACATCTCTGCTACGAAAAGCAGTGTGTACGGGACTGGCGCCACTGCCGTGCCTCATCCCCAAACCACCCACGGCTGCCCCGCACCCAAACCGCCCAATCTGCAGAAGAGAAGAAAAACCACCCAGCTCCCACTCGGTCTAGCTTTTGGTTGAAAAATATAAAAATAAAGACTCTAACGAATGTGCTAGAAACTCAATATGATTTTCTACTGTGGGCCAATGCGGTATTAACACAATTCTGGCAATTAACCGGAATTCACAACTAAGTGAATATGACTGTAATGAGGACCTCTGTTCATTTCTGAATTAAACCCAAATAAACATGTTTGATTGTCAACTCCAAAAAAAGGACTAAAAATCTAAAGTAAGAAAAATATTTTTTATTTAGTGCCCCATTTCTTATTAACCTGTTTTCTTTTCTTAGATGTCCATTACATCAGTGATATCATCTCTCTCCAATCAGTGAAATTAAAACTTTGGTTTTAATTTTCAACTCTTCTCTCTCAACTCCACGCTCTTCCAATCACTCATTCAAATTCAATATACCACCAGCTTTGGTCAGATTTTCTTCCAAAGTATCTCTTGTTATTTACTCTAGAGTTGTCTCTCTTACAATATCTTTCCTATTCTTCCTCTCTTACACATTCTCCTTTCAGCCTCATCTTTTCCCATGACTTTTCCCTGACTGGTCAACAGAGATCTGTTGGCCTCCTGACAGAACTTTCTCTGTACTGTACATTTTATTCCTAATCATGGATTTTTCTACATTCTTTCATATATGTAACTCTAGTGAGACTGTTAAAGGCCTAAAGCAAAGGCCGAATCATGCAGCTTTTTTTCAAGTTATCTTCAAGATGTAGAGTCGAACACAACTGAGCAACTAACGCTTTCAAGACAGGCATGAGCAGAGGAAGAGTCTGCCTTAACTGCCACCATCACACGTGTTACTTGTAAGCTTGCGGAGTTCAGGGACCCTGTCCCAGCCATCTTGCTATCTAATATAGCACCTTGCTTGTTGTAGACAATTAATATATGCTTGATAGATAAATGCTCAATACACAAACTGAGTTTTAGAGTTAAGCACTGGGAGGGAACAAGAAAGATGAAAGGCTGCACTAACTACTAGGCTCTCAAAACAGCTAAAGCACTCTTCCCTTTCTCCGACAGTGTGACTCTTCTGTACATGCTCATTCTGGACATCCGAATTTTAGAATTCATATAGGAGAGTTCTGGCACCAGTCATATTGGATGAGAGTCAATATAATGTAGAGCTGCACCTCAATATATAATTATTTTAGAGACTCAGCTCCTAATAATGAGCCCCTATGGGGATGTTCATTCTATCTCAGGAGCCCAATCTAAAACTGTTAATACTTACACAGCTCTTACACATGTCAGTTAAAGTAATCCCCTACTGATTCCCATACTTCTATTTCTGTAATAAAAATAGAAGTTCTAAATTTGAGCATTATTGGAACTTTGGGTCAAAATTTGCAGAATGGGACTAAAGCAACTTTCAGCTGTGTGGATTCTACTTATAGTATACAAACCTTTTTTTTTTTTTTTAATTCAGATGTGCCTCTCTGTTTATCAGCATACCCTGGTCTAAATAACGAGGCTTTTGCCTTCTATCCTAAAAAAACTATTTTGAGCAGTTATAGTTGAAATTCACTTCTCTCTCTCACTTAACCCATGGTTCTTTGCAATATCCCAGGGTATGCCAAAAAGGAGCAGAAAAATAGTTCTACATGGTATATTTTTAGGGCTTTACTCAAAGCCAGTCAAGAAAGGAAAGAAACCCATGCTTATGTAAATAATAAATACTTAACATATCTTAAAGCCTTATATCCTGAGAAATTACCTATCAAACTCTGTATTTCTATCTTAAAGCTGCTCAATATATTGGGTTATGCAATTTCTTGATGAACAATCTTACAGAAAATGTAAAATGGAAACCTCTGAAGGAAGTGGTGATGATGACAAAAACAGTAAGTAATCATTTATTTAGGGCCCATGTCAATAAATACATTCTTCCTAATCCTCAAGGTAACTCTGCAAGGTGGTGGTCATAACCCTCATTGTACTACTGAGGGAATTCAAAGGGTTAAAGTTACTGTCCACACCTAATAAAGGCAGGTTGATTTATACAAAGCCAAACTTTCCCACTATGCTACTTACCCTCTGCTCAGTTTAACTCTAAATCTGTACAATAAATTTGCCTGCCAAATAATCTGATACCCATTTGGGTATCAAGCTTCATTCTGTAGATTCCAAGCACCACAATTCACCATTTATTTAGGTTCTGACCTCAGTGAGCTGTTTCTGCCTTGCCCAGAATAAACCCAGTCTCTCTTCTCATTGCCAGTAAGTTTCAGATCTCCCTTAACAAATCTGAGAGTTTTTTCTGTTTGAAGACACTGCAGCCTAGCAAAGTCCCAAGGTTCTCAGAGACACAGCCCAGATTTTGATGTATTTGTTGTTATTTAGTCGCTCAGTTGTATTTGACTCTTGGTGACCCCATAGACTATAGCACTGTTCTTCCCTGTTCTTTACTATCTCCTGGAATTTGCTCAAACTCATGTCCATTGCATCAGTGACACCATCAACCATCTCATCCTCTGTCACCCCCTTCTCTTGCCCTCAATCTATCCCAGCATCAGGGTCGTTCCCAAGGAGTCAGCTCTTTGCATCAGGTGGCCAAAGTACTGGAACTTCAGCTTCTGCATCAGTCCTTCCAATGAATATTCAGAGTTCATTTCCTTTAGGGTTGACTTGGATCTCCCTGTTCTCCAAGGGACTCTCAAGAGCCTTCTCCAGCACCACAGTTTGAAAGCATCAGTTCTTTGGTGCTCAGCCTTCTTTATGGTCCAACTCTCACATCCATACATGACTACTGGAAAAACCATAGCTTTTACTACACAGACCTTTGTCAGCAAAGTAATGTCTCTGCTTTGCTATACACTATCTAGGTTTGTCATAGCTTTTCTTCCAAGGAGCAAGCATCTTTTAATATGGCTGCAGCCTGCGTCCATAGCGATTTTATTTTAGTTAATCTTAATTAAAGTCTGTAGCAATTATACTAGAGAAGATGATTATTCTTTTTAAAATTTCAACAGAAATTTTCATTTCCAAGCATGTCACTCAAGTAACTGCAAAAATAAAACAACTGGGGAAAAAAAAACACCCTACCTATATACATACATACAGTCTTACATAAAAATACCCTGAGGTACTTAAAGATCTAGCAAAGTAAACCTGTATTCATCAAAGAATGAAGTTCAGGATTATCTTATGATTCAACAATAAGGAACCAGTCAACTGCTAAGTCTCCCTATACTGTCAGAAAATTATAAAGGATATAATGTACCTTTTGGAGACTGGCTAATAATACTTCATTAGCCAGTTTCCAAGCCTTTAAAAATTGTTAATCAAAATATGTTTGCTCCCCATTTCTCTACAGATATTAGATTATTTGGTAAATAGAAGGATAAACAGCTACTTAATGACAGTGTCTGCCCAATTCACCGTCTATAAGAAAAAGGTATTACCTTGGAATACCCAATCACCTAATAATACCTCATAAGCATAATACAGCCAATGCTCCCAAAGTAGTTGCTATTCCTATAAGTGATCTTTCCCTTCATAATTCTGCTCTAGGCACTCAGAAGACTGATTTAAGCAGGCATCTTTCCCTGGAGAATATACTCCTCAGTTCTTGATTTTTTTTTTTAAGTGACTTTATGAATCTTGATAAGGCAGTTGACTAGTCTAGACACCATGCATCACTTTTCTTGGGTAGATTTTGAAACAGCAAGAGAGGAGGTGCTTTTCTCTCTCTTTTAAAGACAGAGACTGAAGGAGGGAAAAGTGGCTGTGAGCCTTGCAGCTAGCAGTGCCTTTCCATCACGTTTACTCACGGCCCACGGCCAGCTTCTGCATGGACAAGAATTAAATCACTCAGCAAATATAAAGCTTTCCCTGTATGACTTCTTTTATGGAATAAAGCCTTTACAACACCCCCTTTCATGGTCTCCCTCTGTTAAAGACTGTTGAATGCTTTTTGAAGCAAAGGTCAATGATATAAATGCAATGAAATTTAAAAAAAAGCAAAAGCAAAAAAAAGGGGGGGGGCAGTTAATAGACCACTTATGCTTATCCACAGATTTAAAATGAAGGAAGCAGACTCACATCTTCATATCTGGAGAATAAGGGCACAGAACGGGATTTTGAAAAGTTAGAAATCTATACTACTGACATCAACTAACCAAGAATTTGAGATGGAATTTCCTCATCTGGCATCACTTTTTATAGACATGAGTTCTCAAGTGGTGCTAGTGGTAAAGAACTCGCAGGCCAAAGTAGGAGACGTAAGAGACATGAGTTTGAAGCTTGAGTCAGGAAGATCCCCTGGAGGAGGAAATGGCAACCGAATCCAGTATTCTAGTCTGGAGAATTCCATGGACAGAGGCACCTGGCGAGCTACAGTCCACAGGGATGCACAGAGTGAGACACAACTAAAGCAACTTAGTACCATCGGCACAAAGAACAAATGAAGTACGGATAGCTATGTCAGAAAGGTGAACATGGACTCATTTATAAAGGAAGCACAAACACTGTGGAACTAAGCTACACTAAGTATAACTAAGTATATACTATGCATCCTTAAATTATCCCAGACAGAATGATCAGATTTTCCTATAGTGTTGTTAGGGGAAGCACACTGATTGAAACCACCCACCCTGGCCTGGCACCACAGTAACCATTTGCATGAGTTGTTTTATGACAGGTGATCCTGATAAGGAATACGGAACTAATTAGCCACCACCAACCAGGAGAGTTTAGGAAAGGTTCAAAAGTGACACCATGTGTCCAACCACCTCCCAGAATCCTTCTTGCTGGCATCCATCTTGGCTGAACAAGGCATGCACCACCAGGAAGGACTCTGAGTCGGAAGGATTGGCTAAAGACACCCAGAAACTAATTCCATCACCATAAAACCCAATACTGCAAGCCACGTGGCAGAGCAGTTCTCAATTCTCTAACCCCACTGCTCTCCACCTGGGCACCCCTTCCCAGTAAAATCTCTTGATTATGTGTCTCCTCAGATAATTCATTTCTGAGTGTTAGGCAAGAGCCCACTTTCAGGCCCTGGAAGGAGTCCTCCTTCCTGCAACATAAGAAGTCAAGGAAACACTGTAAATGACCCTGTTAGGGGAAGCACACTGATTGAAGCCGCCCACCCTGGCCAGGCACCATAGTAACCATTTGCATGAGTTGTCTTACGACAGGAGATCCTGATAAGGAATACAGAACTCATAAGCCACCACCAACCGTAAGAGTTCGGGAAAGGTCTAAAGGAGACAGCGCCTGTCCGTCCACTTCCCAGAATCCCTCTCGCGAGCCTCCATCTTGGCTGAGCGATGCGTGCGCCACCAGGAAAGACTGAATCAGAACGATTGGCCAAAGACCCCCCGGAAACCGATCCCATCACCATAAAAGCCGAGATTGCGCCCCGCAGCAGAGCAGTTCTCCTGGGTCCCCTTACCCTGCTGCTCTCCGCCCGGGCGCCCTTTCCCAATAAAATCTCTTGCTTTCTCAGCACATGTGTCTCCTCGGACAATTCATTTCCGAGTGTTAGACGAGCCCAGTTTCGGGCCCTGGAAGGGGACCCTCTTCCTGCAACAATGTCAGTGCTTAGCGTAGATTTTATCACATTCACAGGTGTGAACAACTATTATAAAGACTGAAAAAAATCTCTCTCAAAATGTAAACAAAGAACGCATTTTCTGACACGAAGTGATTCATTTTTCAAAAGAAAATTCAAAGCTGCATCATCTCAAGATATAGTACATATTTATGTCACACAAGTACTAGCCAGAATATCATTTTAAGGGTTCTGTTTTGTCTAAGATGAATGGGTGGAGAATCTTCAGAATTTCCATTATTTTAGTAGGGTAGGAAGGGTGGGACGCAGGAAGGGAGGTATCAGAGTCTATGGAAAATTCATAGCCTGAGGAGACACAGAGAGCTTGGTTCAAATTCCAGCTCTGCTATTAGCCAGCTACGACTGAGTCCTCATTCTGTCTTGGATTCGGTATTCTCATTCATAGAACGAAGATAATTAGACCAAACTCTGTACAGTCATTGTGAGGATCAACGATCACATATGCAGGGTAGCTAGCACAGTGTCTGGCACACAATCCACACTTAAAACAATGAAAGAATGATGCAGATGAGGCCGATGGGTCCTAAATCCTTAATTTTGTGTGTGTGTGAATTGTAAAGAAGATCAGTTAGAATCTCGAGTAGGCAAAGACAGACAAGTTTATTTATGTTTAAAATTCTGCTAACAAACCTAGAAAAATGGCAAGACTTCATGGGATAACTACTAGTTTGGAGCCAAAATGTGGCTCGGAAAAGAGAGAACATTATGAACACATGGTAGAAACAGTTTTGGGAAAGAAAATTTAAAAATTGATAATCAGTAAAATCCTATATTAGGTGGGACCAAAGCCAGAGAGACCTGATATGCTTTTGTGTCAGCCAGCTAAATCGATCTAATTTTTTCTAAATTGCCAAATGTCTTGATGTTTTTTTATTATCAAAAACATTATCTATTTTCTTCCCAAGATTTATAAGTTATAACTTACATGATGGCATATCTTCAGATATCATGTTATCAATAAACAGTCACAGAGTCACTATAAAGATATAGTTCTAATTAGGGGAAATTAATTTATTCAGAAGCCTTGCTTTTTCTCCTTCCTCCTTTTACAGACAGCTTACATGTTGGCACTCTGACATGGAAAGAACAAGAAACAGAAACAGATAAATAAATTAAGTGTATTAATTTTCTTCTTCTGCCTCTTTCAATAACTAAAAGCAATTTAGTTTAGAATGAGACTTAAACTGTTAGTCAAAATAGAATCTGAAATTAAGAGGAAATTTCTTAATGTAAGCTCTCCCAATATATTAAAAGTAGTATTAAAAGGCAGCTAGTGAAAGTTTTTCTAACCAGAAAAAGCTTCTACCTAGGAAAATAAGACAAAAAGTCAATTAACAATCCTTAATTTCATGTTTGACTCGCGGTCTGTAAAGGTAAT
Source organism: Neotragus pygmaeus (assembly GCA_006410875.1). Lineage (NCBI taxonomy): Eukaryota > Metazoa > Chordata > Mammalia > Artiodactyla > Bovidae > Neotragus > Neotragus pygmaeus. The sequence continues at coordinate 18,698 of SJYV01004805.1, forward strand.
GAAGAAACAGTATCTCCTTTTTATGAAAGAAACTCAGTAATTTGGCGAAAGACAATTTGCATTTAGCGTTCCTCTGTCTTTCTACAATCATGGGAAAGACTATTATGCAATGACCAAGGCTTCTTTTCTGGAAGAAAGAAAAAAGATAGCTTTATTGTTGAAAACATTGGGCTATTATGCGAAACATTCCTTGTTTTTTTGAGGGCAAATAGTCTAAAACATTTTTAGAGGAAATTCATATTCAGGCAGAAATTCTTAATACTCAAAAAGGGCATTGCCTAAGTGTATAAATATTTCTGATAGCTGATCTTACCAAAATCAAATTTAAAAGTTTATTTGAAAAGTCAGAAGTAAAACTTACTGGCAAAAATAAATAAATAAAAGTATCGTATTTCTAGAGCCACAACTTGGGAAAACAAACTTAAACTAAGAAAGTTATTTCTTATTTCCTTCATTTTTTTTTTTAATGGAAGAAATACAGCCATAGGAATTCTCAAACCCACACAATTACTCCATTATTTGATGGAGATTTCTGCATTTCAAAAGCCATTTTGAAAAGAGAAAAAGCATGAAGTCCCAGTGTCATGTTCTTGAAAGGATTATGCTTCTCATATATGTTAACATTTGTAGACTTTTATAAAAGACTACATTGTAAAAGTTTGCTTAATAAAAGGACAATTATTAATACTTAATTTGTGTACACACTGTGTTCTAAAAATTAACTTGTAGAATTAACTCTTAGAATTTAGAACTCATTTTCTCACAGAAATGACAGCATAAATAGTGGTTTAGTTTCCAGATGAGCAAACAAAAACCTGTTTAGCTCAAAATGTTGATAATAACAGTACTGAAGACCAAGTCCTTTGTATCTAACTAAGCCTTTGAGTTTTGAACCCTCTAAGGAGTGGAGTGGTCAGGGGACAATATGAATCTTAATTTCTACTATAGGGCTATAAATAAAGTGCAATAGAGCAATATTTATCTATGCATTACTTAATTTTGTTCTTACAATATTATGATCACTAGCCTCAGTTTTGTCAGTTTCTTGCTGTTTGATTACTGGGCAAGTTAAATTTCCACATCTGAAAAATAAGAATAAGAATCCTTGTTTCAAAAATTGTCTCAGTTTATGTATTTAAGTGTCTTGCAAATTTTAGTAGCTCTTTATATGGTAAAATAATAATATTCTTAATACCCCCAATTGTTAGAAAACAGTAATATGAATGACTCAGTTTTCAAGGTCACACAGCCAGAGGGCAATCAGAACTACAGCCCAAGTCTTCTGCCTACAAACACCATGCTTTCCTCCTATATTCTAGGGCACTTCTACATACGTATGAAAGCAGTTCAGAAGGATTTAATGTGCTCGTCTTCACAGACTTGCAAAACTCCTAGAAGAAGCTTTTATGATGACCTTCTGCTGGCTCAATCATCAGTCATTTAAATATCTCCAATTGAATGAGACTTTAAAATAATTGCCCAAGAAATGAGATATTGCTTCCAATCCGTCTCAGGATGATTCCAAGATTTCGGAGCTCTAGTTTCCTACTTGTATCTAGCACTATTTGCAAATGTCCTGATTTCAGCCAGTTTCCTTGCAAATCTTTCTTTTACCCCCTAGCAAGTTTAGTGATATAACTTTGGAAAGTACTTCAATTTTCATTTTAAAATTATTTAATTTTTTATTCATTCAAAAGTAGACAAATTAAAAGATAATACAACTTAAAGAACAATACATTCAAAACTTTGATATCCACTAGGGAGACATTCGGAGTAGGCAATGGCACCCCACTCCAGTGCATTTGCCTGGAAAACCCTATGGATGGAGGAGCCTGGTGGGCTACAGTCCATGGGGTCACTGAGGGTCAGAAACGACTGAGCAACTTCACTTTCACTTTTCACTTTCCTGCATTGGAGAAGGAAATGGCAACCCACTCCACTGTTCTTGCCTGGAGAATCCTAGGGACAGGGAGCCTGGTGGGCTGCCGTCTGTGGGGTCGCACAGAGTTGGACACGACTGAAGCGACTTGGCGGCAGCGGCAGGGAGACACCTGAAGCCCCTTCTGTAGCCCTCCTCGACGGCATCCCCTTCTCGTACTGCAGGGGCAATTAAGTTTTAATCATTCTCAAGCTTTTTAAGAGTTTTAACATCTCTGTGCATGTGTGTGCTAAATCACTTCAGTGATGTCCATCTCTTTGTGACCCTTTGGACTGTAGCCTGCCAGGCTCCTCTGTCCATGGGATTTTCCAGGCAAGAATACTGGAGTGGGTTGCCATGTCCTCCTCCATAGGATCTTCCTGACCCAGGGATCGAGCCCACATCACTTATGTCTCCTGTATTGGCAGGTGGGTTCTTTACCACTAGGGCCATCTGGGAAACCCAACCATCTCTGTATGTATTATTAAATCATTTATCACATGCCGGGAGCCAGCGTGAGGAACTCCGCCCATGGCAAAGGTCATGAGGAAGGAGGCTTGGCAAATGCAAAGGCGTGATCAAGCCTCAGGAAACTCCCTGTTCCCGAGCATCTACCCCCAAAACCAGAGTCTGTTTTATGCTCTCACCTACACCTCTGACTTTACGGGGGGCTCTCCCCCATAACCATTTCTCTCAGAGAAGGAGTTAACTTGCAGCTCCAGTTAATAAAAATTCCTATGCATGACAAGGGTGTTTCAACTTACAAACTCCTCTGAAGTTTCTCTAGCCTGCATGAGCGGGTTCATCTGGCCACATGTGATTGTTTACAGCCTCCCAACCGTGAGAGGCATGAGATGCTTTAGTTCAGTTCAGTTCAGTCGCTCAGTCGTGTCCCACTCTTTGCAACCCCATGAATTGCAGCACGTCAGGCCTCCCTGTTCATCACCATCTCCTGGAGTTCACTCAGACTTGTGTCCATCGAGTCCGTGATGCCATCCAGCCATCTCATCCTCAGTTGTCCCCTTCTCCTCCTGTCCCCAATCCCTCCCAGCATCAGAGTCTTTTCTAATGAGTCAACTCTTCACATGAGGTGGCCAAAGTACTGGAGTTTCAGCTTTAGCATCATTCCTTCCAAAGAAATCCCAGGGCTGATCTCCTTCAGAATG
>SJYV01004807.1:0-17143 GCA_006410875.1 Neotragus pygmaeus
AATGCATTAATTCTTCGGTGCTCAGCTTTCTTTAAGGTCCAACTCTCACATCCATACATGACTACTGAAAAACCATAGCTTTGACTAGATGGACCTTTGTCCACAAAGTAATGTCTCTACTTTTTAATATGCTGTCTACGTTGGTCATAGCTTTTCTTCCAAGGAGCAAGTGTCTTTCAATTTCATGGCTGTAGTCATCATCTCCAGTGATTTTGGAGCCCCCCAAATAAAGTCTCTCACTGTTTCCTTACAAAGTGCCATGAAGTGATGGGACTAGATGCCATGATCTCTGTTTTTTGAATATTGAGTTTTAAGCCAGCTTTTTCACTTTCCTCTGTCATCCTCATCAAGAAGTTCTTTAGTTCTTTGCTTTCTGCCATAAGGGTGGTGTCATCTGCATATCTGAGGCTATTGATATTTCTCCCGGCAATCTTGATTCCAGCTTGTGTTTCATCCAGCCCGGCACTTCTCATGATGTACTCTGCATATAAATTAAATAGGCAAGGTGATAATATACAGCCTTGACATGCTCCTTTCCCAATTTTGAACCAGTCTGTTGTTCCATGTCCAGTTCTAACTGTTGCTTCTTGACCGGCATACAGATTTCTCAGGAGGCAGGTAAGGTGATCTGGTATTCCCAACACTTGAAGACTTTTCCAAAGTTTGTTGTGTTTCATCCAGCCTGGCACTTCTCATGATGTACTCTGCATGTAAGTTAAATAAGCAGGGTGACAATATACAGCCTCGATGTACTCTTTTCCTATTTGGAACCAGTCTGTTGTTCCATGTCCAGGTTTAACTGTTGCTTCCTGACCTGCATACAGATTTCTCAGGAGGCAGGTCAGGTGGTCTGGTATTCCCATCCCTTGAAGAATTTTCCACAGTTTGTGGTGATCTGTACATTCAAAGGATTTAGCATAGTCAATGAAGCAAAGTAGATGTTTTTCTGGAATTTTCTTGCTTTTTCTATGATCCAGGGGATGTTAGCAATTTGATCCCTGATTCCTCTGCCTTTTCTAAATCCAGCTTNGGTGATCTGTACATTCAAAGGATTTAGCATAGTCAATGAAGCAAAGTAGATGTTTTTCTGGAATTTTCTTGCTTTTTCTATGATCCAGGGGATGTTAGCAATTTGATCCCTGATTCCTCTGCCTTTTCTAAATCCAGCTTGAATATCTGGAAGTTCATGTACTATTGAAGCCTCACTTGGAGAATTTTCAGCATTACTTTGCTAGCATGTGAGTGCAACTGTGTGGTAGTTTGAACATTCTTTGGCATTGCCTTTCTTTGGGATTGGAATGAAAACTGACCTTTTCCAGTCCTGTGGCCACTGCTGAGTTTTCCAAATTTGCTGGANCAACTGTGTGGTAGTTTGAACATTCTTTGGCATTGCCTTTCTTTGGGATTGGAATGAAAACTGACCTTTTCCAGTCCTGTGGCCACTGCTGAGTTTTCCAAATTTGCTGGAATATTGAGTACAGCACTTTTACAGCATTATCTTTTAGGATTTGAAATAGCTCAGCTGGAATTCTATCACCTCCACTAGCTTTGCTCATAGTGATGCTTCCTAAGGCCCACTTGACTTCGCATTCCAGAATGTCTGGCTGTAGTTGAGTGATTATACCATTGTGGTTGTCTGGGTCATTAAGATCTTTTTTGTATGAAACTTCAAGGAAGTATCTACTAAATCTCAAGAACAAATCTACCTAGCAACCACTGTATTCAAATAGGTTCAGTACAATGACCTGTAACCACCACTTTGTAGATGTCAGAAGTCAAACATCAGTGACCGAAAATTTTCTCTAGGTGTCAGTCATTTTGTAATCACTGTGCAGAATTATTCCACATGATCATGGAAAGTGGTCAAAATATCACCACTAAATATTAAGGTATCCTTGCCCTTTGGTTTCAGAGAATCTAACATTAAAATTCTAAATGTCAAAACTGAATTTTGTTATTCAAATTCTAGGTGACTACTATCACAATGTCCTTACAAAAAGGACATTTGCAGAGATTCAAGCTACTTACTCACTTGAAAACACCTCTGTAGTATAATTCTAATAGAACGCCTATGGTTGTTAAGTTTCTACAGGGTAAATGCAAGGATGAGAGTATATTACTCGTATTTCCTGGTTCAGTTTGGAGACGGTATGCTCTGTGGATTCTTTCAGCTTCAGAAGTTTAGACTGTTCATTCAGTTTCTTCTTCAGATCAGCTATTTGACCCTCTAGCTCCTGGAGACGTTTCCGGCGGCGCTCACTCAACCTAAACACAGATTTTGTAGGAATAAGGACTAGCAGGAGCAAAGTCTGATTTCAAAAGACATAATATTAGACTTCCAGGTTTACACCCTTAATATATATAATATAGGTGACTAGTCATATAGCCATCTTAAATAAGGAAGACTGGACTTCCCTGGTAGTTCAGCGGATAATAATCCGCCTGCCAACGCCAGGACTGGGGTTCATTTCCTGGTCTGGGAAGATTCTACATGCCTTGGGGCTACCATGCCCATGCCCCACAACCACTGAGCCCATTTGCCACAACTACCAAAGCCCGCACATCCTAGAGCCTGTGCTCTGTAACAAGAGAAGTCCAGGCACTGCAACTAGAGAGTACTCCCCACTTGCTGCAATTAGAGAAAGCCCATGCACAGCAACAAAGACTGGCACAGCCAAAAGTAAATAAATAAATAGAAATTTAAAAAATGAATACTACACCCAAAACTAAAACTGTCTCAAAAATTAGAGCTTAATACAAAGAGTAAAGGAAATTTTTTGAGTATATAACTAGGCAGCTGTCTCAATACTACTCCCCCCCGACCGCCACCACTGCCACTTTGTGTTAAAAGGATGGTTCTTTAAAAGCATTTCACTTCACTTTAGTTATAAGGAATAATTCTGATGATTGTTACACAAGTCTGAGATAGAAAGCAAACATTCAGCATAACTTCTAAGAACATGAACTTTGGATACTATAGAGAAATAGAATCATTGAGTAAAAAGAAGGTAGAATAGCCAATAAGGCAAAGGTCTAAGGGACAGTGGGATATTCTGGTAATTTGTTTTGGCTTTATTCTTAACTGACTAAGGGATGGCTAGATTTGAGTTTTCATTTACTAGCCTGAATATTAATTCTATTCACAAGTGAATTTACCATCAGCACAGGGACCAAAAAACTGCTGGTCTGATAATCTTTCAAAAGCTAGCTCAAATGCTAACTTCTTTATTTTTATTTTGTTTAATTTTAAATGCTAACTTCTTATAAAACCTTTGTTGATTATGCCACCCTGAACTGATATCTTCTGCCTCTGAACTCTTAAAGCGATTACTGCCTAAGAAATTTATTTGGCTACTAATCACATGCTGTGTTATGGTATTCTTTTACTGTCACCATGAAATGTTATTTAAAATCTCAATTCCTTTAATTTTCTTTTGTTTTAGGTCTCCTCTCCATAATTAGGTTTAAATCCTCTAAGGGCAGGAAATGGCTCTTTTGCTTTTCTATTTCCTCTACAGCTCTTCATACACAGTTAGGAACGTGAAATAGTATTTATTGACTTTTTTCTTACTTGGCTTGGTTGACATCCTTCTTTGCTGTTTGAAGTTCAAGAACCAAATCTTCTTTTTCCTTTTGCAAATTGATGACTTCCAATTCTAGATTTTTTATGTTATCCTAGAAATGTTATAGGTTGAGAGAAAGAAAGCATTACAAGGTAAAGGAAGAAAATCACTTCAATATTTCACATCTTAAGGAACTATGCATTCAATTTCTACCACTTCAGTTGCACACTAAAAACATTTCTACTTGATTTGATGGAGATAAAAGTTATGTAGTGGGAAAAGTACCAATTTGGAATCCAAAGGCCTAGATTTGAACCTTGAGTCCAGCATACTCTATGTAAATAACTTAAGGAAAGCCATTTCATCTCTTTTAGCCTTAGTTTCTATGCAAAAAAGAGCTAACGTGGCAGGTCTGAGACTTATCAGTCCTAAAAACAGATCTGCTTGCAAGTTGGACCTAGGCTCAAATCTAGGAACTTGGATTTTGGTAGGATTCCCACAATTTTAAGAGTTGCTCATTATGCTTGGACTGTGCAAGCAATATGACTTACCCTGAGCACATTGCTTTCCTTCTGGGAGTCTAGAATTTTCAGATGTGCTAGGGACAAAATGCCTACATGATTACCCCTGCTAACAATCCTGGACTCCTAGGCTCATGGGAGCTTCCCTGATATACAACATTTCACACACATTGTTAAAACCCATTGCTGGAGGAATTAAGTACATACTATGTGACTCCATTGGAAGAAGACTCTTGGAAGCACTTAGTTTCCTACAGACTTTGCCCATGTACTTTTTCCCTTTGCTGATTTTGTTTTGTATACTTCCACTATAATAAACCTTAGCTGTGAGTATGACTATACTTGAGCCCTGTGATTCCTCCTGGTGAACTGCTGAACCTGGGGGTGGTCTCATCTATGTAAATAATTAACAACACTATCTGCCTCACAGGTTGTTGGGAAGATCAAATAAGACAAAAAAAGTAAAAATATTTTATAAACTGTAAAGAGCTGCACATTCTTGTATTTAGAACTTTCAAATGTATGCATGTATCAGCAACTGCAGTTCTGCATGCATTTAGAGAACAAATTCTAGAAATGGAAGTTTGGTAGCTCTTCTAAGATTGGGAAAACTCAATGAATAGATTCCTTCCTGCTCTCACAGGAAACTGGATGAATGAGTGGTTAGTATCCAAGAAGATTTTATGAAGGCCTTCGACCAGTATTGAAATGAGACAAAGAAGCAAAGGCAGGTTAGGTAGGGCCGTATCTAAATAGGCAAGAGCTATTTTTCAAGAAACACACTTTTAGTCATCTCAATATGAACAATGATCATTTCTAGGTCTTTTGATTAAGATCAAGTATAATATAAACAATGAAAACCAATCTCACTGCTTTATATACCCTGTATATTTAAACTGACAATAATGTATGTGTGTGTACTTACAGAAGTAACACATGAAAACATTCTTACAAAAAATAATCCAGTCCCAACCATCCTGCATTGAACATAGACCGGCGCCTCGTTTCTTACATGATAGTATACATGCTTCAATGCCATTCTCCCAAATCATCCCACAGAGAGACGTTGTGGGGTGGGAGGTAGGAGGCGAATTCAGGATTGGGAGCTCGTGTACATCTGTGGTGGATTCATGTCGATGTATGGCAAAGCCAATAGAGTAATGTAAAGTAAAAAAAAATAATAATAATAAAAAAATAAAAATTTTATTATGTTTAAAAAAAAATTAAAAAAGAAAAAAAACCCAGTTAATACATATAAAGGGCAAGTTCCCTTGACTGCCTCACCCCTGCCAAAATTCCAGACCTCTCTCCAGCAGTAACCATTGTCATCAGCTTGGTCCAGATCTTCTAGACACTTTTTCCTAGACATTTACATACTATGTATCTGGACATGTACATATTCTAGACGTTTACATGGAAGTGTGTGCATTTATTTATTAAATAGGTTGTGGCAAATGCCTAGAACATATATGTAAATAGATTTGAAAATAATATATATACATACATATGCATATATGTACATGTATGTAGATACCTACTAAAATATGTTAAAGATAGAGTCACATTATACATAGATAACATTTTGTCACTTGCCTTTTTTAAAAAAGAACTTGGTCTTAGAGATTTATTTATATCAGTGCATACAGATCTCATGTCTCAGTCTTTTTCTTTTTTGCCATAATGAAACATTCTTGTACATGCCTTCTGTGCACATGTGCAAGCCTCTTCTAGGGTAGAGACAGGTGGAATTACAGGTTCATGGGTGTACATATTTCCAATTTTAATAGATACTGACAAATTGTCTTCCAAAGTGGTTATTCCAATTGACACTCTAACTAGCTATGTATGAGTACTTGTTTCCCTGTACCCTTGTCAACATTTGATATTGCTACATTTCAAAATTTTATTAATTGGATAGATAAAAAAACAGTATCTCTTCGCTATGTATGCCACATTCAGTCAATCATTATCTCACTGGCTCTACAAGGGAAATAATTCAAATAGTTGACTACCGTACTATTATAATTCATGGTAATCTGCACTAACCAGAACTTATACCTCCTCAAATTTTTCTATAGCAGGACTTCCCTAGTGGTCCAGTGGCTAAGGCTTCATTCTCCCAATGCAGGGGGCCCATGTTCCATCCCTGGCCAGGGAACTAGATCCCACATGCTGCAACTAAAGATCCTGTGAACTGCAACAAAGATCAAAGATTTCACATACCACAACTAAGACCTGGTGAGGCAAATAAATAAATAGATATTAAATTTTTTTCTTATAGAAATTCCTCACAGTGATAGGAAAATATTGTTTAGAACAAAGAACTATCTTTTTTTCTTAGAAAAAGAGAGACATTTACATGTGATTAAAAGGTATAGTTAACACTAAGAATTTATTTCCTTTTAACTTTAAAGTTTGGAAACTCAAGCATATTTGATTCCAAGGGGAAAAAATGGATACATTATCTTGCTATACCTATAGCTCTAGCTCATTACCAGCACCCATCATAGGGTTAGAAGTACACTGAGGAAACATGTTCCTGAGTTTCTAGGCAAATGTACAAGAAAGAGAGGAATAATTTCTCAGCCTTATCATTAATCCTCTGTTTATCCTGAAAAGGCCAAAATACATTTGACCTAAAAAAAGGTGCATTGTATGTCCTGTTAATATGGAGGATTGAGCTATGTATTTAACTTGCCCTCTCTTGAAAACCTACTAAAATGACCTCCCCAAAGGATATAAATCAATAAGGATGAAGAGAGTAGTCAAGAAATTAAACAAACTTTTTTGGAAGAGGAAAAGAATTGTATAAGTGGTAACTGACTCAGTAGAGTAAATTTAAAAAGTTAAACTCTGACTCCCATAGGACAAATGTCAAGAAGAAACAAACCAATTTGTATCAGAACTACAAAGAGGAGCAGAGCTTTCCTCTTGGGAGAAGCAGAACCTGACAGGCTGAACTCATAGGCAGCAGACACAACAAAAGACAGGGATAAATTAACATACTATTGATAGAGGATTAAATAAGAAGTCTGTATATAACCAGAGAGACTTCAACTCTCCTATTTGCTTTGAGTTACCAGAAATAGGGCATATTGCTATTCTCCCCACACAACTTTAGGCAGGAGAATGAAAGATTTCTTTATTGGTAACTGACCAGCCCAGAGAAACCTATCATAAAGAACTTCTTATTGGCTAATTTATTTACTTATGGCTGTGGCTGGGTCTTCTTTGCTACATGCAGGCTGTCTCTAGTTGCAGTGAGTGGAGGCTATTCTTTGTTGCAGTACACAGGTTTCTCGTTGTGGTGGCTTCCCCTATTGGCTATTACTGTCTCACTTTTAAATATCAATGGATAACCAAAAATCACTAGAAATTTGAAGAAAACGTCTTACATTAGAGAAAGACCAAATCAAATACACTTAAAAAAAGGAATTTGAATGAAACAGAGGCAAGGCAGGAAGAAGAAAAGTTCAACAAAATTTAATTTCTATCCTTAAAGATGAATACTGCATCTATAAAAAAAAGAAGAGATTATAAAAAGGAACAATGAGAAGATTTTAAAAAATCTTAGAAATAGGCAAATAAAAACATTTACCAGGAATGGAAGGAAATCCCCCAGAGAGTGGAATAAAAAGACAAAGAAATAAAAAATACAAGGGAGGAGATAAAAAAAAGCACATACGAAATCTCAGAGATGCAATATCTGGCTAAGAAGACTGTAAGAAAAGAGAAAACAGAAAATAGTGGTGGGCATTATTAAAGAAATAATACAAGAAAATTTCCCACTAGAGAAGAATACAAACTTCTAGATTGAAAGGACTCACGAAGCACAAAGCAGAATATGTGAGAACAGATACACACTAAGGCACATCATTGTGAAATTCAAGAATACCTGGGGACAAAGAAAAGATCCTGAAAGTTGCCAGAGGAGAGGAAAATACAGGTCAAATAAAAAGAATCAGGGGTCTTCCCTGGCAGTCCAGTGGTTAAGAATCCGTGCTTCCAATGTAGGGGGGCTATGGGTTTAATCCCTGACATGGGAATTAAGACCCCAAAAGCTGTTAGGTGTGCCCTCTTCCCCATAAAAAAGTATCAAGAATTATAATAGATTTCTAATCAATAGCACTAGAAATAGAAGATAATGGAGCAAATCCTTCAGGATTCTGAAGAAAAACAATTCCCACTGCAGAATTCTAAACCCAGACAAATGAACAAATGTAAGAAACAGCACTATCATTTCCACCATAGCAAACAAAAAGCTATTTTCAGGCAAGCAGTGAATGGTTTAAAACATTTTCCTTTCATGTACACTTTCTCAGAAAGCTATTTGGGTTGTACTCCACCAGCACAAAGAGGTAGCCCGAGAATGAGGAAGACATGGAATCGTTTCAACACAGGGATGAGCAGTAAAGCATTGCTTCTAGTAAACAATGGTCCCAGGCTGATGGCTGGGCAGTAGGCCTAGAGGAAACAAACCAAGACAGAAGATAGGAGGTTGTCTTCAAGAAAGAAATGGACTGATAAACTACCTGGTACATTTGTTCTACTGAGAGGAGCTTTATGATTTTGTTAAGAAGTTTAGAGATAAATTATCTTTTTGTTTATTTCTTTGGCTGCACTGGGTCTCAGTTGTGGCACAAAGGATCTTTGATCTTTAGTTAAGGCATGCAAACTCTTAGTTGCAACATGTGGGATCTAGTTTCCTGACCAGGGATTGAACCTGGGCCTTTTGCATTGGGAGCACAGAGGCTTAGCCACTGGACTGCAAGGGAAGTTCTGAAGATAAATTATTTTTTTCTAAATTGTATTTATTTCTTTTGGCTATGTTCGGTCTTTGTTGCTGTGCAAAGGCTTTCTCTAGTTGTGGCGAGCCAGGGCTATTCTTTGTTGTGGTGCACAGGCTTCTCATTGCAGTGACATCTCTTGTTGCAGAGAATGAGCTCTAGCTGTATGGGCTCAGTAGTTGTGGAACTCAGGTTTAGTTGCTCTGCGACATGTGGGGTCTCCCCAGACCAGGGATCAAACCCACGTTCTCTGTATTGGCAGGCAGATTTTTAACCACTGGACCACCACGGAAGTCCTTGGTGATAAATTATTGACTGGTACACAGAAGACTAAGTAAATGAAAAAATGAGATTATTATTATTAGCTGCACTGCTTGGCTTATGGGATCTTATTTCCCTGACCAGGGATTGAACCTGGTCCCATAGCCATGAAAACCCCCAGTGCTAGCTACTGGACTACCAGGGAACTCCCCAAAATGAGATTATTAGCTTCAGGAAATGCAAAAGGCTGTACAAGAAAGAAAATGGAATCACATTATACTATGTGGCTCAGCTATAAAACTTGTGTAATCATAAAATTTAAACAGTAATTATTCATTTAATCAAAAACTGTGAAAGGGTGAGGCAATGTGCATGGGGGAATGTATACAAGAGCTAATATTCCCATCTTCCATAGTGGAAAGTCAATTGATAATGTATAAAAATTTTAAAGTAACAACTATACTACCAACTCTTATCTAGAAATCTGGAGGTAAATGTCAGAGGAAACAGCTTTAAAAACTTAAAGTATAAGCCTAGGGAATAGGAGAGAAGGTAGTTTGCTTTTATTTTTCTGAGTATTATTATATTATTTGACCTGTAAAAATGATATACATGCTTTTGTGTGACATAAAAAATAAGTTTTAAAAATGTTAAGACTGTGATAACAAAATGGAAATACAACCTCTACTGGCAACTTGGCTGTTATTTTGGAAGCAACATCTACTCTATAGAAAAAAAAGTGGTGAAAATTACTTAGGAGAAACACTTTACTTAATTTCATTTTGAAAATTTACGGGAGCTGGTGGTAGAAATGTATAATATAGGGATTTGTTGAGAACAATATATAGGACTTTGGGGTCTGAATAGGAAAATAATCCATCCTCTCCCCTTCCAGTTCTGCTGACATCCTGGGGGTTTGAATAGGAAAACAATCCATCCTCTCCCCTTCCAGTTCTGCTAACATCCCTTTGTGGATGGGAAACACTGGGCTACATGGGAAAATAAGGTCTGGAGCAAGAGTAACTTTGTGGACAACCTATGAGCCCAAGACTTGTCTTTAAGTAAAGACCTGATTTTAATTAGCAAGAGCCACTTAGGACTAACATTAGGAAAAGCAGTTTACCCATTTGCCAGGTCATGAGACATCCATTACTGGTGTCCTCATAATTCTCTCTAGAACCCAGACCATCTACTAAGAGATGTACCTTCCTTAGAATCCCAGCGTAGTTATTAGAACTATTCTCTACAAGTAAGGACCACATTTATTATAACATTATCTATTTATTAAATACCTGTTATATAAGTAAGGTATTAGATTAAATGAAAGAAAATTACAGTTCTTTATCCTGAATGTACCCTTCTGTGTTAAACCAACAGTACAACTCCAGTCATACTGTGCATTTTATGTTGCTTTGTCATCATCAAAAACAGTGTGTCTGTTTTCTTCCCGTATAACTAAAAAAAGATGGTCGACACGAATATCATGTGCCCTAGTAAATATTTTACCTGGTACTGGAAATGGATGGGCTGTAGTTGGCTGTCATTCTGAGTCATTTTCTTGGCTAAGGCCTCTTTCAGTGCAAGGGCTTTATTTAACTCAACCAGCTCCTTAGACATCTGAGCTTGACGTAGAGCATGCTGAGTGGTGAAAGCATCAGAAGACCTGCTGCTCTCTGGACTGACGGCCTCTTGCTGGAAAAGATAAGGATAATGATTTGTAAGAGAAATAAGCAACTGGAGTTCTTAGGCACTGTTTCATCAAGTCTCACAGCCACTTCTCCAGTATCAGTCCCTCTGTTCTTTTAAAACTGGCTTCTCATACATTTGCTTTAAACATCAGAAATAAATTGAGCTAACCCATTTCCCTGCTCTCAGAAGCACCTTATTTTTTATATCCTTTGACTGACTCTTTTAGAACGAACCAAGTTTCTTGCTCTTTTCTTTATAGGTCTGGCCAACATTTCTTACTTTCACTTTATTTTAAGGGGTCCTTAGAGGAGAGAGGGCTCTGGAAATGGCACTTTGTAATGGTGAAAATGGAGAAGAGGTTTCATTTATTCTTAGAGCTGACCTCTGGCACCTGATTTATCTTCTATCTTTCTTCTTTCAGAATATAAAAAAAATACCAATATATATTTGTTTTAGGGGGGAAAAGTTGTCTCAAGCAAACCATTGTCCCAGACTTTTATTTTGACTTTGCTCTATAACCATCAGCCAATTTCTAACACATTTGATCTATTCATGTGACTTGAATGCTCAAAATATTTTCTTTGGTTCTTTTAGCCCCTAACCACTGCATCTATAGAAAACTATGCTGAGAAAAAATGCTCTTCCATTTCTTTTCTAATGCTTTTTTTGATTTTGCCATAATTTTCTAGTTTGTTTCCTTCATTGTCTTGATGTGCTAGACAGTTGATATAGAATATAAGCATTTAACAAGAAATCAGTACGCCTGACTGCAAATANTCTAAAAATGCTCTTCCATTTCTTTTCTAATGCTTTTTTTGATTTTGCCATAATTTTCTAGTTTGTTTCCTTCATTGTCTTGATGTGCTAGACAGTTGATATAGAATATAAGCATTTAACAAGAAATCAGTACGCCTGACTGCAAATATAGAAAGTGGCATCCCTGAGAAGCCCTGTCACCCATTAGCAGTTATACTACTAGAGAGAGATCCTATCCAATTTAGGGATTTTATACTTAGCTTAGATTTATACTCAAGACTTCTAAATTTCCAGGGCATTCTATGGAGAATGGTAACAATCAGGGATTCTCTTCCTCAGCTGAGTGATAAATTATAAGAAATGGCACAGTTAAATCTCCTGGTTCTACGCAAAGGGCCAATTACTTACTGTTTCTGGTTCTACTGCAGTATCAATGGCTGCAGTCATGCAAGCAACAGTTTCATCCTGCAATGACAAATGATGTCTCAGTTTAGGAGCTTACTAGTGGGTTTTATATGGGTTGTTTAGTTGTTTTCAAGTGTATATAGAGATCATTTAAGGTATTGGACCAATTCTGTAGTCACATATACCACTCGCCCCCCCAACACATGTTTCCACTTCCCAACTCTCAAAAATCTGTCTTCTTTGTAAAGGTCAATTGTGTGGTCTTTGTAAAAATAAGGTCATGTAGCAACTGACATTTATTGTACCTCTCCTGCTCTGCCAGAGATCACTGAACTAGAGTGAAACAGTCATTCAAACAGGCCAAAGTTTAATCCACTTTATAGATGCTACCTTTTCTTTTTATGTTTTTTACCACTAAGTCTACCTCTGTAATGTACAGGTCTAGTCAGTTCTTATGGACAGAGCATCCTAAGATCAGACATAGCAAATAAAGGCAATGCAGCAGAAAAGTGAATATGATGAAGGATTATTTTTTATTTTTATTTTATAGCCAGTCAAGGTAGCAAGAGCCTACTCTACAAGGAAATAAATGCCCCAGAAAAATGTGCTCATTTAGTCAGATAAACATACTTCAGATTCTGTCCCTCATATGCATTGGAACAAATCATATGCAGTTATTCCAGGCAGTGGTTACTTGAAGGGAAAGGGTAAGCATTGATTCCCTCTCAGAGAAGGGCACAATCCTTTTTGGGGCATTAGAATAACAACCACCTAAAAGGGAAACCTAAAGCCACTTATTAGGACAAATTTGTTTACAGGCTATCATATGAGCAAGCTTTGTTTTTCCCACTGGAATTTAGGTTTTATTTGGCCTTGAAACATAAGGATTACCACTTCTGTTTAAGTGATTCTGCAAAGTCCTCTGAAGAAAGGATTATTTTCAAGATGTCATGTGATTAAGGTCATAGGTGAAAGAACTATTGGCTCAATAGCAAGGAGATAAATTTAAGGTTAGCACAGGGAGTCTCTGCATCAGCCTAGTGAAACATTACATAGTTACTGAAACTTGAATCTTATTACCTTTAAGGCAAGGAGTGAAAGAAGCCCTTGGTGGGACTTCCCTGGAGATCCAGTGGTTAAGACTCCATGCTCCCAGTGCAGGGGGCACGAGTTTGATCCCTGGTTGGGGAACTAAGATCCTGCTATGTCACACAGTGTGGCCAAAAAAAGAAGAAGAAAAGAGGCCCTTAGTAAATGCTGTTTGTAAAGCATTTCCCTTATTCTGCCTAGAAATTCCTAATCAGTGAGACTCAAAGAGAATTCAAAGGAAGACCCAGTGTTCTCACATCCTTTCTTATTATGATTTACAGTACTGGCGATTCTCCAAGGCTAGGACATACTGAACTCTTCTTAAAACACAGAGCACTTCAAAATACTATAGGTTAATGGTTACCTTTTCTCCCTCCCAGTTCAGTTCAGTTGCTCAGTCATGTCCGACTCTTCGCGCACGCCAGGCCTCCCTGTCCATCACCAACTCCCAGAGTTTACTCAAACTCAAGTCCATCGAGTCAGTGATGCCATCCAGCCATCTCATCCTCTGTCGTCCTCTTCTCCTCCTGCCCCCAGTCCCCCCCAGCATCAGAGTCTTTTCCAATGAGTCAACTCTTCGCATGAGGTGGCCAAAGTACTGGAGTTTCAGCTTTAGCATCATTCCTTCCAAAGAAATCCCAGGGCTGATCTCCTTTAGAATGGACTGGTTGGATCTCTTTGCAGTCCAAGGGACTCTCCCTCCCAGTAAGTCTCAGTAAAATGACTAGTTATAGACCTATCCTAGATTAACAGGACCTATGACACTGGCTTTTGGAGACTTTATCTAGGGCTTTCCAGAGGGTCAGGATCAGAGTAGATCTGATTCAACATGCCCCAAAGAAGATATGTCATTACTTTGAGTTTACCTTTCGGCCCAATATAATTTCAACGCTAAGGTTTAAGCTTTGGTGACGATCTATGTGAACATGTCAGGATTCTGTCTTTATAATCCTAAATGTAAATATATAACAATAGGATTTATTTCAATCTAATAGCCTCTTTCTTCCCCATTTTAAGGCTACTATGAACCTCGTGTAATAAAAAGACATACATTTGCTGAAGGTGGTGGTCAGGTGAACAAGGCCATGGTACATTGAGCTATATTAACCAGCAATACCCACCAAAATGAAGTTTGTGCTTAGAGGCTGTAGGCAATAGCATTACTGGCATGGAAAAGTCTTTTTATGGAACTGATCTTGAAGGAGGGGATAAAAACAAAAAAGAAATTTTGATTTTGTGGGAATTGAAAGGACTGCATGAATTTCATCACAGGTAACTGTTATAGGAGGTTTGCTTGAATTATATTTTATAGGAAGAAATAGTACAGTTTAGCACTTAAAACCCCAGGAGAAAGGTCCAGGAACAATGACTGCCTCATAACTGAAAAGGGGGTGTTCGCCCGTCACTTAAAATAAAAATAGTTTTAATCCAAAATGAAGGGCACAAGCATTTACATTTGAAACATTTTGCTTTCACTGTAGTGAGTCTTAATAAAAGCCACAGGATGCATTGTTGTTTATTTCCAAAAAAAATATGTAGCTAGGAGGGTCTCCAAACAATAGACACAGAAAACTCTGATTCAAAAGTCCAGCAGGAGCCCTGAGTAAAAGGGTTATTCTTTTATCAGCTTGTGGCAATCTTTAGCACCCTCTTGCAATGTGTGCCCAGTGAATTTTAGTGGCAGACACTGCAATTCTCTAGAATTCTTCTGAGCCAGCCACCACTAGCAACTTCCTCCATAGGCACGCCAGATCTTCACTGAGGATATGACTTCTATTATTTTGTTAACTTTGTTCCATTGATTTCCTTCTTCATCTTTCCCATGTGACCCAAAGACCCAGAAATAAGACGATGTAGAATCCTTTAAGATCAGTGTAGTGGCTATGAACAATGGTGCCCTGGATCACTCTTTTCTGATCTTAATAAGTTTTGGCTCCAGCAGGGTTCTTTCTGCAGCCTTGACTATCTGAATTCTGAGGCAGTCTCTCACAAAGTTTTCATACATAAGATGCTTCACCTCTATTACAGATGGTGAAATTGAACCTTGTGATAGTTATTCTCTAGCATGCACTCTATCTTCAGCCCCAATGATGTTCTTATCATGTTCTAAACAGTTATACCACTGCTTTTGCGAGTACCTTTTCCTCTATATAGATCATCCTTTCCCCTTTCTCTGTGTGGCAAGCTCCTACTCATTTTTTAGGACTTGGTTTCTTCTTCCTGAATTTTCTCGGCAGTTAATCACCCCTTCCATAGGGCTCCCATCATTCTTTGCTCATATTGCTGATGTAAAAGGGTTAAAACAGACATGAGAGAGGGTTCCTAGTTTTCCTTGCCTCCTTTTCCTTTCTCCCTTTTTTGCCAACTCTCCCACCTGTCATCCTTGACCAACTGACAAAAAACAAGACTTGCAAGAACAATTCTTGAAAATAATTAGATAATCAGCAGCATGGGATTGCATCAAAATTCTTGAGCAAGAAGCATGAAAACCGGAGCATCCTCCAATCAAAAGATTCACAGCAATTAACAACAAAAACTGCCACCTGAGTCAAACCACAAAGATACACATCCCTATCTTTTTACTCTATGAAACTCCAATCATATTTCAACTCAGGGAGTTAGTTGGAGTTCAGGAGACCCTTGAGTATATCAGCTGAATAATGTCTTTAATCTTGACTTAAGTCACTTGAATTATTTTCTTTTGATATTAATGCAGTACCTAGCAAGGTTACACAGCTAATGAGTGGCAGAATGGGCTTCAAACCAGGGTTTTTCTGGCCCTGGAACTCAGATTCTCAAATACTATGGCCTGTTTGTTGGATAAATGAACTGTCATCTTGGACTACCTGTTATAATTTTATACAGTACTACTTATTCTAAAATACTGCTTTCTAGTCTTTTGGTAGTTTACTCATTTAATCTCTTGAACAGGCCATCCTAAACATTCCCCCCACAATATTGTATGGTATTTTTTTCACTGACTCTAAGAGTAAAATAGAGGTCTGGATGATTTTTATGATACTCTATTGAGGACGATACAACACCACGGGGCAAGATCCAGGGTAGAGAATCACTGTTCTGATAAAATTTAAACCTCTGTTTCAGAGCTATGAATATCTAGCAGGCATTTACATACACATTACTGCTTCATAATAATAATCAACAAAGTACAGATGGAACAAAACAAACCCTAATCTTTTACCAACCATGACCCTGAACATAATATGATTTTGATTTTTAAAAAAAGTATTTATGCCTAAGGACTAAGAGAAGNAAATATTATAGGTCAAAGAAATCAGATAAAAAGTTCACATACAGCAAGATTCCACATATATGAAATGTCCATAATAGGCAAATCTTATAGAAAGCAGATTAGTGATTGCCTGGGTTTGGGAGTGGGAATGGGAGTGACTACAACTGGCACAAAAGATCTTTTTGGAGTGATAAAAATGTTCCAAAATTGGATTATGGTGACAGCTGCACAACTCTGTAAATTTACTAAAAACCACTGAATTGGGACTTCCCTGGTGGTGCAGTGGATAAGAATGTGCCTGCCAATGCAGGGGACATGGGTTCAATCCCTGGTCCAGGAAGATTCCACATGCTACAGAGCAACTAAGCCTGTGTGCTGCAACTACAGAAATCCCTGAGCCTAGAGCCTGTGCTCCACAAGAGAAGCCATGGCAATGAGGAACCCTCATCCCACAACAAAGAATAGCCCCAGCTCACCACAACTAGAGAAAAAAGCCTGTGCAAAGCAAGGAAGACCAAGTGCAGCCAAAAAATAAATAAATAACAACTGAAAAAAAAAAAAACCATCAAATTGTATACTTAAAGTGAATGGATTTAATGGTATATAAATGTTATCTCAATAAATCTAGAGGTTAAAAAAATCCAGAGGTAATAAAAAATGACTCATAAACTTTTTACTACATAAAAATTTATTTTTTTTGCATGATTCAAAAAAAACCAAGAACAAAGTACAAAACAAATTAGGAGAAAATATTTGTGACACACACTACAGACAAAAGACTAATATCACTAATATAAAAAGAACTAATGAAAATAAGGG
>SJYV01004807.1:18159-101165 GCA_006410875.1 Neotragus pygmaeus
AATGAAAATAAGGGCCAAAATTAGGGTGGTTATCATAAAAAAAGAAAGAAAATACCAAGTACTGGCAAGGATGTGGAGAAATCAGCACTTGTGCACTTCTGGAAGAATGTAAAATAGTGTAGCTACTATGGAAAAGGGTATGGAAATTTAATAAAAAATAAAAAATAGAATATGTGATTCAGCTATTCCACTTCTGGGTATATACCCAAAAAACTGAAAGCAGAGTTATCTGCATACCCATGTTCATAGAAACATTATTCACAATACTCAAGAGGTAGAAGCAACCCATGTCCATTGACACATGAAGGGATACACAACATGTGGTATATACATACAATGGAATGCTATTCAGCCTTTAAGCGGAACAAAATTCTGGGACTTCCCTGGTGGTCTAGTAGGTAAGAATCCACCTTGTAGACATCCCTGGTGGTGGAGTGGAGAAGAATCCTCTTGCCAATGCAGGAGATACGGCTTTGATCCTCGGTCTGAAAAGATTACAATAGAATGGGAAAGACTAGAGATCTCTTCAAGAAAATTAGAGACACCAAGGGAACTTTTCATGCAAAGATGGGCATAATAAAGGACAGAGATGGTATGGACCTAATAGGAGCAGAAGATATTAAGAACAAGTGGCAAGAATACACAGAAGAACTACGCAAAGAAGATCTTCATGAATGGTGTGATCATTCACCTAGAGCCAGACATCCTGGAATGCAAAGTCAAGTGGGCCTTAGGAAGCAAAACTACAAACAAAGGTAGTGGAGGTGATGGAATTCCAGTTGAGCTCTTTCAAATCCTAAAAGATGATGCTGTAAAGTGCTGCACTCAATATGCCAGCGAATTTGGAAAACTCAGCAGTGGCCACAGGACTGGAAAAGGTCAGTTTTCATTCCAATCCCAAAGAAAGGCAATGCCAAAGGCTGTTCCAACTACTGCACAACTGCACTCATCTCTCACGCTAGCAAAGTAATGCTCAAAATTCTCCAAGCCAGGCTTCAACAGTACTTGAACAAAGAACTTCCAGACGTTCTAGCTGGATTTAGAAAAGGCAGAGGAACCAGAGATCAAATTGCCAACATCTGTTGGATCATAGAAAAAGAGAGTTCCAGAAAAACATCTGCTTCTGCTTTATTGACTATACCAAAGCCTTTGACTGTGTGGATCACAACAAACTGTGGAAAATTCGTAAAGAGATGGGAATATCAGACCACCTTACCTGTCTTCTGAGAAATCGGGATACAGGTCAAGAAGCAACAGTTAGAATTGGACATGGAACAAAAGACTGTTTCCAAATTGGAAAAGGAGTACATCAAGGCTGTATGTACTGCTTATTTAACTTATATGCAGAGTAAATCATGAGAAATGCTGGGCTGGATGAAGCACAAGCTGGAATTAAGATTGTTAGGAGAAATATCAAGAACCTCAGATATGCAGATGACACCACCCTTATGGTAGAAAGCGAAGAACTAAAGAGCTTCNCAGAGGAACCAGAGATCAAATTGCCAACATCTGTTGGATCATAGAAAAAGAGAGTTCCAGAAAAACATCTGCTTCTGCTTTATTGACTATACCAAAGCCTTTGACTGTGTGGATCACAACAAACTGTGGAAAATTCGTAAAGAGATGGGAATATCAGACCACCTTACCTGTCTTCTGAGAAATCGGGATACAGGTCAAGAAGCAACAGTTAGAATTGGACATGGAACAAAAGACTGTTTCCAAATTGGAAAAGGAGTACATCAAGGCTGTATGTACTGCTTATTTAACTTATATGCAGAGTAAATCATGAGAAATGCTGGGCTGGATGAAGCACAAGCTGGAATTAAGATTGTTAGGAGAAATATCAAGAACCTCAGATATGCAGATGACACCACCCTTATGGTAGAAAGCGAAGAACTAAAGAGCTTCTTGATGAAAGTGAAAGAGGAGAGTGAAAAAGTTGGCTTAAAATTCAATATTCAAAAAACGAAGATCATGGCATCCAGTCCCATCACTTAACTGGCAAACAGATGGGGAAACAATGAAAACAGTGAGAGACTTTAGTTTTTTGGGCTCCAAAATCACTGGAGAGGGTGACTGCAGCCATGAAATTAAAAGATGCATGCTTCTTGGAGGAAAAGCAAAGACCAACCTAAAGAGCATATTGAAAAGCAGAGACATTACTTTGCCGACAAAGGTCTGTATAGTCAAAGCTATGGTTTTTCCAATAGTCATGTATGGATGTGAAAGTTGGATTCTAAAGAAAGCTGAGTGCCAAAGAATTTATGCTTTTCAACTGTGGTTGAGAGTCCTTTGGACAGCAAGGAGATCCAAGCAGTCCATCCTAAAGGAAATCCATCCTGATTTCCTTTTAAAATTCATTAGAAGGACTGATGCTGAAGCTGAAGCTCCAATACTTTAGCTGCCTGATGTGAAGAACTGACTCATTGGAAAAGACCCTGATGCTGGAAAAGATTGAAGGTGGGAGGAGAAGGGGACGACAGAGGATGTGATGGTTGGATGGTATTATCTACTCGATGGACATGAGTTTGAGCAAGTTCTGGGAGTTGGTGATGGACAGGGAAGTCTGGCGTGCAGAAGTCCAGAAGTCCATGGGGTTGCAGAGTCAGACACAACTAAGCAACTGAACTGAACTGAACTGAATTGGGAAGATTCTATATGCTAGGGAGCAACTGAGCCCATGTGCTACAACTGCCGAGCCCTTGTGCTGTAACTACTGAAGCCCACATGTCTAGAGCCTGTGCTCCACAGGAAGAGAAGCTGCCACAATAAGAAGCCTGTGCCCCTGCAATGAAGAGTAGCTTTTACCCGCTTGCCTCAACTAGAGAAAGCCCATGCATAGCAACAAAGATCCAGCACAGCCAACATAATAATAAAATAAAAAGAATTTGCCTTGCAATGCAGGGGACATATTTCGATCCTTGGTTGGGGAACTAAGATCCCACACGCCTCAAAGCAACTAAGCCCATGCACCACAACTACAGAACCCATGTGCTCCAACTACTGAGCCCGCGTGCCACAACCAGACTTGTGCACCACAATGAAAGATCCTGAACAACACAACAAAGATCCCCCATGCTGCAACTAAAACACGACTCAGCCAAATAAATAAATAAGTATTTTAAAAAGAGGAAGGAAATCCTCACATATACTACAACATGGATGAAACTTGAAGACATCATGCTAAGTGAAACAAACAGTCACTAAAGGACAAATATACGAGGTACTTAGAGTAATCAATGAAAGTAGAATTATGATTGCCAGGGGCTGGAGAGAAGGGAAAACAAGGAGTTGTTTCGGTTTTGCAAGATGAAAGAAAAAAGTTTGGGGAATGGATGGTGCTGCTGATAGCTCAATATTGTGAATATTCTTAATGCCAATGAACTGTATACTTAAATGGTTAAATTTTTATGCAGATTTAATGACATTTTTGGGAGAAGGCAATGGCAACCCACTCCAGTACTCCTGCCTGGGAAATCCCTTGGACAGAGGAGCCTGGTAGGCTACAGTCTATGGGGTCACGAAGAGTTGGACACAACTGAGTGATTTCACTTTTACTTTTCACTTTCATGCACTGGAGGAGGAAATGGAAACCCACTCCAGTATTCTTGCCTGGAGAACTGCAGGGACGGGAGCCTGGTGGGCTGCCGTCTATGGGGCTGCACAGAGTCGGACACGATTGACGTGATTTAGCAGGAGCAATCACGTTTTTTTAAAAAATGGATCCAAAAACCCAATAAAAAATGGGACACATGAACAGACAGTTTACCAGAAAAAGAGATAAAAGTGGCCCTGAAACATTTGGGAACAAAAGCTAAAATTCATTCATGATTAAAGAAATGCAAATTAAAACAACACTGAGATAGAATTTCTCTTGTATCAGATTAGCAAAAATTGAAAATATATGACAACATATTCTATTGGCGAGGCTGTGAGGAAAAAAGCACTCTTACACACTGCTGTTGAGAATACAAATGGGTATAATCCTGGAAGGGAATGTGGCAATATCTAACAAAACCACACATGCACTTACCTTTTGCCCCAGCAATCCCATTCCTAGAAACCTACTCTGAAGAAAACTAACAATATGAAAATATATGCAAGGACTTCCCTGGTGGTTCAATGGCTAAGATTCCACACTCTCAATACAGGGGGTCTGAGTTCTATCCCTGGTCAGGGAACTAGATCCCACATGCCACAGCTAAGAGTTCACATGCCACAACTAAAGATCCCCCATGCTGCAACTAAGACTCGGTGCAGCTAATAAGGAAAGAAAGAAAAAGGAAGAAAATATACACATAAAAGGTTATTCACTACAGCATATCTGTAATTGCAAAATATTGGAAACAGCCTAAATGCCCATACCCAGGAGAGAAGGTGAATTACTATGTATGGCACTTATACACAATAAGAGTACCATGGAGCTGTACAAAAAAGAATTAGGAAGACTTCTATGAACTGATAAATGACTTTTAGAAAATACTGAAAAAACAAAGCCACAAAGTATATTTATAGTGTACTACCATTCATATGAGAAAGAAGGGGATATGAAATCATACGCAAGTAACCGCTCATTTGTACAAAGGAAATATAGGAAGAAACTAAAACACAGGGGTTAGGAGAATGTGGTGGTAAAGAAGTGGAAATAAGGGTGGAATGGGGACAGGATAGCAGGGACAAACAGGAACATTTCTCTGAGTATACATATTTTTTTCTTTAAAAATAAAACATTGTGGTAAAAAGCATAGCATAAAATTTACCATCTTAACATACAACACTTTGTTGTATGTAGATTTTTAAGTGTACAGTTCAATAGTGTTAGTATATTTACACTGTTGTGCAATGACTCTCCATAACCTTTTCTTCTTGTAAAACTGAAACTCCATACCCATTCAACAGCAACTCTCCATCCCCGGTCTATTCTTTCAGTTTTGGTCACTGCTTTTATTCATAGAATGCTCTATTACCTTCACCTATATGCAGAGGACTTTGCCTATATTTTTTTCTAGTTCTCTTGTAGGTTTTTTCTTTTTTTATATTGTGGTAAAAAAACACATGGGCTTCCCAGGTGGCTCAGTGGGTAAAGAACCTGCCTATAATGTAAGAGACATTGGAGATACAGGTTCGATTCCTGGGTCAGGAATATCCCCTGGAAGAGGGCACGGCAACCCACTCCAGTATTCTTGCCTGGAGAATCTCATGAACAGAGGAGCCTGGAGGGCTACAGTCTGTAGGTCACAAAGAGTCAGACACGACTGAAGTGACTGAGCACAGCACAGTACAGCAAAAAAACATATAACATAAAACCTGTCATCTTAACTGTTTTTAAGTGTACAATTGAGTAGCATTAAGTATATTTACATTGCTGTGAAACAGATCTCTAGAAATTTTTCATCTTGTAAAACTCAAATTATATACCCATTAAATAATAACTCCCCTTTTGGCCCTCCCCTAGCCCTTGGTAACCACCATGCTACTCTTCATTTCTGTGAACTTGACTACTTTAAATTCCTTATATAAGTGGAATCATACAGTATTTGTCTTTTTGTGACTTGATTGTTTTACTTACATAATGTCCTAAAGTTTCATTCATGTTGTAACATGTGACAGGATTTCCTTCCTTTTAAAGGCTGAGTGATATTGGGATAGATCGAGGGCAGAAGGAGGAGGCAACAGAGGATGAGATGGTTGGATGGGACAGCAACTCAATGGACATGAGTTTGAGCAAACTCTGGGAGATAGTGAAGGACAGAGAAACCTGGTGTGCTGCAGTTCATGGAGTCACAGAGTCAGACATGACTGAGAGACTGAATGATAACAATAACAACAACATTTTGTTGTATGTATATATTGTTGCTTAGTCACTAAGTCATGTCCGATTCTCTTGTGACTCCATGGACTGCAGCCCATCAGGCTCTTCTGTCCATGGGATCTATTATGAATAGGTGGGTAAGAAAATATCTCTTTGAGACACTGTTTACAGTTCTTTAAGATATATACCCAGAAGTGGGATTGCTGGATCATATGGTAGTTCTATTTTTAATTTTTTGAGCTACCTCCATACTGCTTTCCATAGCAGTTATATCATTTTACAATCCATTCAACAACGTACAAAGGTTGTAAT
Organism: Neotragus pygmaeus; assembly: GCA_006410875.1. Lineage (NCBI taxonomy): Eukaryota > Metazoa > Chordata > Mammalia > Artiodactyla > Bovidae > Neotragus > Neotragus pygmaeus. The sequence continues at coordinate 24,284 of SJYV01004807.1, forward strand.
TTCTCCACATTCTCCTTGCATCTTTTCCAACATTTGTTATTTTCTGTTTTTTTTTTTTTTTTCCAATAGTAGCCATCCTGACAAGGTGTATGGTGATATCTCATTGCAATTTTGATTTGCATTTCTCTGCTCTGAGTATATCTTTTTGTAAAACCCTGACTCTTAGACCACCAATAATGCTTCACATACTCTTCATATACTTCAAATATAAACAATTAAAACCAACCAAGCAAGATGTAGGGGGGATCCACAATGGAATACAAACAGTAACTCTGGAAACAGTATCTTGCCTGGATACTTTAAAGTCTAAAGACAAAAAGAACTGTACATATATGCTGTAATCTAGTCACTAAAAGTCTTTCTCACAGGGGTATGGGCTAGCAATTCCAAAATTATTTTATATATTTACTAGAACTGAACTAGTAAATAAATAGAATGCATATACTGAGAGCTGGTTTTTCACTGCTGGAGAAAAAAGTTATAAATAAAGAGTGGGAAGATTAAAATAAACCCTGTCATGTTAGACTGGAATCAGAGGTATCAGTCTAAAATCATAGTTTTTAACACATATTCAGTTAGATAGATATAAAAATATAGATATATGTCTGGGTTACTGTACACACAGATATTTCCTAGCTCTACTCACTGAGAGGGCCTAGAAGTAGTGATATCCCAGTAATAATGAGCACACTTAATGCCCAGATATGTTTCTAAGTACCATTTTCCAACTAAAAGAAAAAACAGGACTCCTTAGACATATGATTGATTCCAGAGCTGAGGCAGGAAAAATATAACANTGTGAGTAAAGCCATTTGATTTGGGTTTTTCTCTGTTAAAAAGCTTTAAAAGTTAAAAAAAAAAAAAAATATATATATATATATATATATATATATTTGGTTGTTCTGAATCTTCATTGCTGTGTGCAGGTTTTCTCTTGTTGTAGCAAGCATGGACTACTCTTTTGCAGTGCATGGGCTTCCCATTGTGGTGGCTTTTCTCGTTGAAGAGCACGGGCTCTAGATGTATTGTGGCTTGCAGGGGCTCTAGAGCACAGGTTCAGCAGTTGTGGTGTATGAACTTAATTCCTCTGTGACATATGAGATCTTCCCAGACCAGGGATCAAACCCTGTCCTCTGCATTGGCAGGCAGATTGTTTTCCACTGTACATCAGGGAAGTCCTGTTAAAAAGTCTTTAATTATGAATTCAATTTTGAAAATGGAAACAAAGGTCTTTGAATATTTCTGTTTCTTCTTGTGCTAATTTTGGTAAGACGTGCTTTTCTAGAAGTTTTTCCACTAGCTCTAAGTTGTTGCAATTACAGGCATAAAATCATTAATGTTTTTGTCTTCTTGGAAATTTGAATCCCTTTTCATTATGTAATACCCCTCTACAATGAGTAGTACTAGTGAGTGATATCTCTTTTCTGACATCTACTTTAATATTAATAAAGCTATTTCAGTTTTCTTTTGAGTTGTGTCTGAATGGAATATCTTTTTTTCATTCTTTTGCTTTTAATCTATTTATGCCTTTATATTTAAAATGGTATTCTTAGTATGCAGTATACAGTTAGGTCTTGCTTTTTGTCTAATCTAAAACTAACAGTTTATCTTTGAATTAGTATGGCTTACATTTAATCTGATTATTGATATGGTTTAATTCAAATCAACTATCTAACCAGCTATTTCCTTTTACAAATCTATTATTATTATTATTAATCTTATTTGCTTGGCAATTTTGGGCTTCCTTCGTGGCTCAGATGGTAAAGAATGCACCTGCAATGTGGGGGACCTGGATATGATAAAGGGTTGGGAAGATCCCCTGTAGAAGAGAATGGCTCAGTATTGTGGCCTGGAGAATTCCATGAACAGAGGAGCCTGGTGGCTTAGTCCATGGTGTCACAAAGAGTCGGATACAACTGAGCTCAGTTCAGTTCAGTTCAGTTGCTCAGTCATGTCTGACTCTTTTCGACCCCATGAATGGCAACATGCCAGACCTCCCTGTCCATTACCAACTCCTGAAGTTCACTCAGACTGATGTCCATTGAGTCAGTGATGCCATCCAGCCATCTCATCCTCTATTGTCCCCTTTTCCTCCTGCCCCCAATCCCTCCCAGCATCAGGGTCTTGTCCAATGAGTCAACTCTTTGCATGTGGTGGCCAGAGTATTGGAATTTCAGCTTCAGCATCAGTCCTTCCAATGAACACTCAGGACTGATCTCCTTTAGGATGGACTGGTTGGATCTCCTTGCAGTCCAAGGGATTCTCATATATATAAAGGATTTTTTTCCTTTATAGGTTATTACAAGATATTGGGTATAGTTCCTTGTGCTATATAGTAGGTCCTTGTTGGTTATCTATCTTATATATCAGTTCAGTTCAGTTCTTTGCTCAGTTGTGTCTCTCTCTTTGTGACCCCATGAACTGCAANTATATATAAAGGATTTTTTTCCTTTATAGGTTATTACAAGATATTGGGTATAGTTCCTTGTGCTATATAGTAGGTCCTTGTTGGTTATCTATCTTATATATCAGTTCAGTTCAGTTCTTTGCTCAGTTGTGTCTCTCTCTTTGTGACCCCATGAACTGCAACACGCCAGGCCTGTCCACCTAATGGTTTATATATTTTAATCCCAAACTCCTAATTTATCTCTCTCCCTTTTCTGTTTTGGTAACCCTAAGTTTGTTTTCTGTGTATGTGAGTCTTTTTCTGTCTTCAAATAAGTTCATTTATATAATTGTTTAATATTCCATATCTAAGTAATATCATATGATATATCTTTCTCTATCTGACTTACTTCACTTAGTATGAAAATCTCTAGGTCCATCTATGGCATTATTTTATTTTTTTTATAGCTGAGTAGTATTGGTGTATAGATATCACACTGTGTTATCCTTTTCTTATATTGTTGAATATTTAAGTTGTTTGCAAGTCTTGGCTCTTGTAAATAGCTGTAGTAAATACTGGGGTGCATATATCTTTTCAAATTAGAGTTTTTTCTTTTTTGGATTTATACCAAGGAGTGGGATACTGGATCGTGTGGTAAGTCTGTTTTTAGTTTTTTTAAGGAACCTCCATTCTGCCTTCCATAGTGGCTGTACCAGTTCACATGCCCACCAGTTTTGTAGCGGCGTAGGTGGGGGGGTCCTTTTTCTCTTCACCCTTTCCTACATTTAATGTTTTTAGACTTTTTGATGATGGCCATTTTGATCGATGTGATGTAGTACCTCACTGTAGTTTTGATTTGAATTTCCCTACTACTTAGTGATATTGAGCATCTTTTCATGTGCTTGTTGCCCATTTATGTAACTTCTTTGGAGAAATGTCTGTTTAGATCTTTTGCCCATTTCTTGATTGGCTTGTTTGTTAGTAATGTTAATTCTTGAATATTTTAGGAATATGGCAAAAGAATCTCTGCTGCCATGCTCAATTTTATTATACCTATAGTTGGATTGTGAGTGAGTGCTCATGCCCAGTCGTGTCTGACTCTTTGCAACCCTGTGGACTGTAGCCTGCCAGGATCCTCTGTTCACAGGATTTTCCAGGCAAGAATGCTGGAGTGGGTTGCCATTTCCTCTTCCAGGGGCTCTTCCTGACCCAAGGATTGAACCCCTGTCTTGGCAGGGGATTCTTTACCACTGAGCCATCTGGGAAGCCCCCATAGTTGGTTTATTGCTTACCATTTTCCCACTTTTTCCTTTCCTTTCTGTTTTTTTACAATCAGATTTGACCCAACACTTATCTGTGTACTTAAATCACTTTCTAAAAAGGCCATAAACAGTTCTTGATGTACAATTTCCTTATCTTGCTCTTCTTGGGAAATGCTACATAATAAACCAAAATAGGTAAAGTGGAGGCTTTTGGAAGGCAGAAAGGATTTATTTTTTTGTAGCATTTAATAGGGCATAGATTTTCCCCCCTGAAATTTATATATGTTAATCATAAGATGGATTTTTAAAAAAAAAAAGCTAGAATTATTTTGAGCCCTTGGTCTATGGAACATTTTCTTCCTGTAGCTTTTCTGCTCAGCACTGTATTTTTAGCCTATGTCAACTTCAAATTCAGACCAAAATCATATTGTTTTTTTTAATTAATTAATTAATTAATTTATTTTTTGATTTGACTTTACAATACTCTGTTGGGTTTGCNTTGGCCACCTGATGTGAAAAACTGACTCATTGGAAAAGACCCTGATGTTGGGAAAGATTGAAGGCAGGAGAAGAAGGGGATGACAGAGAATGAGATGACATCATCGACTCAATGGACATGAGTCTGGGTAAACTCTGGGAGTTGGTGATGGACAGGGAGGCCTGGCATGCTCAGTCCATGGGATCACAAAGAGTCAGACACGACTGAGCTGAACTGAATTTTACTTGATGCCTATGAAATCTAAGGCATACCTTAGGTATTACAGAAAGCAACACGGTTGATGATTCAATGATAAAAAGACAATCAGCACTACATGAATAACTAGTACTTAGAAGATGTCATCTCTTTTACCTAAGCATCTTCATTAGTTTATTGAGCCTCTATTCTGTTTTTTTTTTTTTTAAATCAGACTTAGCACTGAGCTAGGCAATGTGGGGGGGGCACAAAATAAACTCTTGTGGTTTATTATCTAGTTACAATCTAGTTGATGAAGATAAGACTAAGGCCTGAAAAAGTAGGAAATAACACAAGACAGAAGATGCTAAGTCATCAAGTATACTTAAGTACTTTAAGGTTCTGAGAAGAAGCAAATTAATAAAATCCCACAATAGTCTAAAGGAGGCTTTGTGGGGATGGATCTTAAACCAGAGTGCACCTGTAATCATTGTCTCCATTCCCTCTTATGACAAAAGAGAAGCTGTTCTGCTTGAGTTTTGTATCCCAACTCTTCTTGCCTTCTGATAAATCTTACTCTATTTGTTACCCCCTCTCTCTTCTATATATGTGACTTCTCTCTTTTTACAGTATCCTTCCTATTAAGATTAAAACATGTTCAAGTCTCTACCATCTTAAAAGCACCTCCCCCAATCATGCTTCCTCTCACTTTTTGCTTGATTTCTGTCCTTCATAAAGTTTAAGAGAATAGTCTACACCCACTGCCTCCATTTCCTTTGCTCTTCTCTCACTTGCTCTTTAACTTATTCTAATGTGATTTGTGCCCACAACATTCCACTGAAATAACTTTGGATAATGTCACCAATGATCTGCATGTCATTATATCCCATGGGCATTTTTAGTCTTCATTCTATTTGACTGTTTGGTAGCATTTGGGTTACCAGACACCACACTTTCCTGCCTTTCCTTCTATTTTTCAAGCTGATCTTCTAGTCAATTTCTTAGTTCATCTTTGCTCCAACTGTCTTTTAGGTGATAAAGTTCCTCAAAGCTCTCTGCCTATAGTTTCAATTACCATTTATTAATAAAAACTGGTGACTCCCAAATTTATCTCAAACACAGATTTTTCTGAATTTAGAACTTTTAAAATGCAAGAACACTAGTATTTTACATTTACTATCACATCATTATTTCCAAAGCATGACTACACACGTGATTTCATTTGATCCACACAGATTTCTCTGGGCTTCCCTGGTGGCTCAGCAGTAAAGAATCAGCCTGCAATGCAGAAGCCATGGGTTCAGTCCCTGGGTTGGGAAGATCCCCTGAAGAAGGAAATGGCAACCCACTCCAATATTTTGCCTGGAGAATCCTATGGACAGAGGAGCCTGGTGGGCTACAGTCCATAGGGTTGCAAAGAGTCAGACATGACTTAGTAACTAAACAACAACACAGATTTCTAAAGCATTTACAGGGAACAAGGTTGTTTGATAGGGGGAAACTGATATTTTACTTCCATTTTATGAACAGGAGCCTCCAGGCAGAAAGCTTAGGGACGATTTGCTGGCCATCAGTGAAGGAACTACTGGTAGGGGAGTGCTGTTCCCTTCAATCCAGCTCTCTCTCCCTCGCAACCTGCAAGTAAGGCTTACATCCAATTACAGGGAGAAGAACTTTCTTGTTCCTTGAAAAGCCACTAACACTCCACTGGGGAGAGATAGTGGGAAAAGTCAAGGGCTGGCTATCAGGTGACCTGGTTCCTGTCAGCCTGCCCTGAACTACCATATTCATTTCTTAGACCCTAGTGTCTTAAAATGGGGATAAAGATACCTGCTGTGTTCATTGGCATATTATGATGATAAAATTAAATAATGAATATAAAAGGGTTTTTCTGAACCATGTCAAGGTGAGACAGGAAATCTGAAACAAAGGGAGCTTCTTTAAGGCCTGAGTCTAGCCCCTGGAGCCAGACACCATGGAAGATGGTTTAGACATAATGTCTCATTAAGTCCTCAAATCAGCCCTGAGGGAACTATTACTACTGGGAAATATTAACATTATTAATAAATAATACTGGGAAATGAGTATTACTATTATTGAAAGTGTTAGTCGCTCAGTCATGTCTATTTGCGACCCCATGAACTGTAGCCCACCAGGCTCCTCTGTCCATGTGATTTCCCAGGCAAGAATACTGTAGTGGTTGCCATTTCCTTCTCCAGGGGATCTTTTCAGCTTTTTTGAATTTAGAACCTTTATACTGAACTATCTACTTACTATTTCCACTTAGTTGTCTGCTATCCCAAACCTGGTTTTCTCTAGGGTATTCTGGTTCAGTGCAGTTTCACATGGCAGAAAGCTGGGTGTCATACCTTCACCCCCTTATCTAACCCACTGGTCACTTCTTTCTATCACCACCACCACCCCAAGTCCAAGCCACCACTTTTCTTTCTCTTGGGCCATTGCAGTAACTTCTTAAGTGGCCTCCATGAGTATATTTTTGCTCCACCATAATCTATTTGTGCACAGCAGCCATACCATCTTTCAAAATTGTAAATTATTAATGCTGCCATCTAGCTTAAAATCATTTTTAACATAGTACNCTTTCTCTTGGGCCATTGCAGTAACTTCTTAAGTGGCCTCCATGAGTATATTTTTGCTCCACCATAATCTATTTGTGCACAGCAGCCATACCATCTTTCAAAATTGTAAATTATTAATGCTGCCATCTAGCTTAAAATCATTTTTAACATAGTACATGAAGCTTCAATCAGGCCTTTGATTGAAAGGAAATGGCAACCACTCCAATATTTTGCCTGGAGAATCCTATGGACAGAGGAGCCTGGTGGGCTACAGTCCATAGGGTTGCAAAGAGTCAGACATGACTTAGTAACTAAACAACAACAACACAGATTTCTAAAGCATTTACAGGGAACAAGGTTGTTTGATAGGGGGAAACTGGTAATCCACAGGATTACCCGTTCCTTGCTCTCTCCACTCTAGCCACAATAGCCTTCAAATGCACTATACTCATTCCTAACTCAAGACCTTTGCAGATATGCTATATGTCTGGCACTGTTCTAAGTGCTTTATATGTATTAACTCATTTAACCCTCATAAAAACTCTATGAAGCAGGTACTATTATTATTATTTCTGTTTTATAGACAGGGAAACTGAGGCATGGAGAACTCGCCCAGGGTACATAGCTAGTGAGGTATAGAGCCAGGATTTGAACCTGGGCAGCTTGGCTGCATTGTCAATACTCTTTCCCATTATACTTTGATACACACACTATTGTGCTTTGCAGGTGACTCAGTGGTACAGAACCCATCTGTTAAGCAGCAGATGCTGATTCATTCCCTGGGATAGGAAGATCCCCTGGAGAAGGAAATGGCAACCACTCCAGTAGTCTTGCCTGGGAAATCCCAAAGATTGAGGAATCTGGTGGGCTACACCCCAGGGGTCACAGAGAGTTGGACACAACTTAGTAACTAAACAACATATATTTCTTTTCTCTGAAAGCTTCTTTCTTTTCTGCATAGATGATTCCTACTTCGTCTTTCAGATCTCAGCTCAAATGTAGTTACCTTAGGGAAGCCTTCTTTTCAGAGTAGATATTTAACAGAAGATCCTGTTCATACTTTCACAGTGCCCTATAGTACACTATTCCAGTTTATAACACATTGGTATGATTGTGTGCTTAATGTTTGTTTGTCTCTCCTATTAGGACAGTTCCATGAAGGCAGAAACTATCTTCTTTGCTCAACAATATATTCCAGCACAGTACCTGGCACATAATAGTGTTCAGTAAATCTTTATTGTTGGAATGGATGAACAAATAAATGACCAGGAAGAAAAGCATTTCTGGCAATAGGAGTACACGTGAAAGCAAACAAAGAAGCAGCACTGAATAAGGTACTTTATAATTAAAGTGATTTTGTAAACAGATAAATTACTTATATTTTCTATAGTGAACCTTAGGAGGAAGGAAATAAAGGACAGTAAAAGGAGGGAAGACAACAGATTAAATGAGTTGTAATTATTATCACTGAGGAGGAAGCTAGAGATGGAGTGAGCACTAGACTGTTGAGAAACACTAGATTCCCACTGGGAAGAGAAAGAAAAGCTGACACCCCTGCCAAGGGGGCCAATCTTGCTACCTGCTATTCTGCCAGTGCTATTGAGCTGTTGCACAGTCATACTGATACCACCACAAATTCATGTTCCTAGTCAGCTACTTCTTCCAAGACTTTAAGCCTCCTGAGGTCTCTTCAATCCCTCTATGCTGTCATCTGCTTGATTGCTCTTAGAAGATGACCTTGTCTTCTTCTTTTTTTTTTGATTTTTCTATTGTCATTTTTATTATTTCCCCTTTTTTTTTCTTTTATTTTTATTTTTATTTTTATTTTTTTAATTTATTTATTTTTAAATTTAACTNCACAAAACAAAGTTATATGATATATAAATGGCATGATGATTGTTAGTGCTATTCTACTTTACTTATTCAACCAGCTGTGTGTGTGCATGCACATGCATGCACATGTGTGCTTCTCTCTACACTGCAATGCCGAAGAAAGTTACATAATCAAATGGACTGGATTCATCCATTATAAAACATGCTATCTGACCTTGGCTGAACCCTTGGTCAATTGATCATCTTCTCTTCTTCATTCTTCCTTCACCATGGCAGCTATTCTAAACACTCATCATTTCCAAGACTGGAAATGTACCTTCACTCTATTAGTATATAATTTCAACAAACACATTATGGTGATCAATTCTTCACAAGGGCTCCCTAACTTCCCCTCTCCTCACTTCACAGGCTTTCCTTTGCTGTTACTGATTCCTCTGTTCTTCTCCTTGTTTCAGGAGGAAATAACTACCTTTATTTTCCCTTCAGCCTCTGTTGGTGTTTCTATTCCCTTAATTTTCCCAGGGACCCTGGATTGTTCAATCTTCCACCTTCCTCTTAGATCTTCAATTTATTTTCCCTTTACAAATTNGTTCTTCTCCTTGTTTCAGGAGGAAATAACTACCTTTATTTTCCCTTCAGCCTCTGTTGGTGTTTCTATTCCCTTAATTTTCCCAGGGACCCTGGATTGTTCAATCTTCCACCTTCCTCTTAGATCTTCAATTTATTTTCCCTTTACAAATTCCTTCTTTTCAGTTTACTCACATGCTCAAATATCCCAGTATATAAGGCTGAGTGCCAAAGAATTGATGCCTTCAAACTGTGGTGCTGGAGAAGACTTGAGAGCCTCTTGGACAGCAAGGAGATCAAACCAGTCAATCCTAAAGGAATTCAATTCCTAAAGGAAATCAATGCTGAATACACTGGAAGGACTGATGCTGAAGCTCCAGTATTTTGGCCACTTGACATGAAGAGCCAACTCATTGGAAAAGACCCTCGTGCTAGGAAAGATTGAAGGCAAGAGGAGAAGGGGATGACAGAGGATGAGATGGTTGGATGGCATCACTGGCTCAATGGACATGAGTTTGAGCAAACTCCAGGAGAAGGTGAAGGACAGGGAAGCTCGGCATGCTGCAGTCCATGGGGTCACAGANGAGAAGGGGATGACAGAGGATGAGATGGTTGGATGGCATCACTGGCTCAATGGACATGAGTTTGAGCAAACTCCAGGAGAAGGTGAAGGACAGGGAAGCTCGGCATGCTGCAGTCCATGGGGTCACAGAGTCAGACATGACTGAGCAACTGGATGATGACAATAAAGACAAAAACAGTTCCATCAAGCAACCATCTCTTTCTTTTCCTTTTACTGCCATTTTCCAGGGCCATTTATCCCATCCAGGATGTGAAGGAGATACTGCTGAGATTAATCAAACCTCACCATTGCCTGTACTAATCCTCATATTAGTTCAGTTCTTTCTCTTCTTACACCTTTTAGCCAAACAGAACATTGTGCCACCTTATTGGCCCATATCCCATCTGGGATGTGAAGGAAAGACTGCTGAGGTGTTTCAAACCTATTAAGCAAAATGTCCATCTATTACTTCACAGGAACAACAACAAGAGCCCAGATAAGCCCTGAGAAGAAACTATGGGTACTGTGATCTAAGCAAGAAGCACAGACTTAAGAATAAAAAGGCTGAACTTTTTCTTCAAATGAGAGTTGGGGTTTTGGAATAGAAAGAAGCAAGGGAAATGAATGTCTCTCTGGAAAGAAATCATCACAAAAGAGCTTTTGATTTCCTGTTGTTGAGAGAGAAATTCTTGACATGGATGGAGAATATATATCATAAAGACTGGGAAGAACATGTCTGAAGAGACTTAAAAGTTCTGATCAAGTATGACTATGGAGAAAAATGTCTGAATAAAGTTGTAAGACCAGAAGTTCCTCTTCTCTCTAAAAGATTGAGAATGAATCAAGTGAGGAAAGGATCAAGAATACTACTCAATAGCTTCAGGTTTGTTCACTAGCACAACAAATAAATAATAGAGATTTTAACTTTAAAAGGGGACTAGAACTTCGCAAGTATAATGAACACATGTTACAATAGATTTTACAACTAGATTAAAAGGGTATATTTGTCACAGGAGAGAAAAACAAGGTAGGAGAAAGGAGACAGCTCTATACAAAGCAGCTTTCAACTGGGGACAATTTTGCTTCTGTAGGACTTTTGACATCTGACAAAACGTGGTCCACTGGAGAAGGCAATGGCAAACCACTTCAGTATTCTTGCCTTGAGAACCCTATGGACAGTATGAAAAGGCAAAATATAGGACACTGAAAGATGAACTTCCCAGGTCGGTAGGTGCCCAATACGCTACTGGCGATCAGTGGAGAAATAACTCCAGAAAGAATGAAGGGATGGAGCCAAAGCAAAAACAACACCCAGCTGTGGATGTGACTGGTGATGGAAGTAAAGCCCAATGCTGCAAAAGCAATATTGGATAGGAACCTGAAATGTTAGGTTCATGAATCAAGGCAAACTGGAAGTGGTCAAACAGGAGATGGCAAGAATAAACATCGACATTTTAGAAATCAGTGAACTAAAATGGACTGGAATGGGCAAATTTACCTCAGATGACCATTATATCTACTACTGTGGGCAAGAATCCCTTAGAAGAAATGGAGTAGCCCTCATAGTTAACAAAAGAGTCTGAAATGCAGCAGTTGGGTGCAATCTCAAAAACAACAGAATGATCTCTGTTCATTTCCAAGGTAAACCATTAAATATCACGGTAATCCAAGTCTATGCCCCAACGAGTAATGCTGAAGAAGCTGAAGCTGAACAGTTCTATGAGTACATCATGCAANGCAGCAGTTGGGTGCAATCTCAAAAACAACAGAATGATCTCTGTTCATTTCCAAGGTAAACCATTAAATATCACGGTAATCCAAGTCTATGCCCCAACGAGTAATGCTGAAGAAGCTGAAGCTGAACAGTTCTATGAGTACATCATGCAAAATGCTGGACTGGATGAAGGACAAGCTGGAATCAAGATTGCTGGGAGAAATATGAATAACCTCAGATATCCAAATGACACCACTCTTATGGCAGAAATCGAAGAGGAACTAAAGTGCCTCCTGATGAAAGTGAAAGAGGAGAGTGAAAAAGTTGGCTTAAAACTCAAGGTTCAAAAAAGTAAGATCATGGCATCCAGTCCCATCACTTCACGGAAAATAGATGGGGAAACAATGGAAACAGTGAAAGACTTTATTTTGGGAGACTCCAAAATCACTGCAGATGGTGACTGCAGCCATGAAATTAAAAGATGCTTTGCTCCTTGGAAGAAAAGCTATGACTAACCTGGACAGCATATTAAAAAGCAGAGACATTACTTTAACAAAAAAGATCCAATCTAGTTAAAGCTGTGGTTTTTNCTCCAAAATCACTGCAGATGGTGACTGCAGCCATGAAATTAAAAGATGCTTTGCTCCTTGGAAGAAAAGCTATGACTAACCTGGGCAACATATTAAAAAGCAGAGCTATTAGTTTGCTGACAAAGTTCCGTCTAGTCAAAGCTATGGTTTTTCCAGTAGTCATGTATACACATGAGAGTTGGACTATAAAGAAAGCTGAGCACCAAAGAATTGATGCTTTTGAATTGTGGTATTGGAGAAGACACTTGAGAGTCCCTTGGACTGCAAGGAGATCAAACTAGTCAATCCTAAAGGTAATCAGGCCTGAGTGTTCATTGGAAAGACTGATGCTGAAGCTGAAACTCCAATACTTTGGCCACCTGATGCGAAGAACTGACTCATTGGAAGGGATCTTGATGCTGGGAAAGACTGAAAGCAGGAAGAGAAGAGGATGACAGAAGATGAGATGGTTGGATGGCATCACCAGCTTGATGGAAATAAGTTTGTGCATGCTTCAGGAGTTGGTGATGGACAGGGATGCCTGCGTGCTGCAGTCTATGGGGTTACAAACAGTAGGACATGACCAAGTGACTGGACTGAACTGAATCGAGGATATTTGGTGATATCTGGAGACATTTTGGTTGTCACAACTTGCGAGGTCAGGGGAAGTACTACGGGCATCTTGTGAGATGAGGGCAAGGATGCCACTAAACTTTCTACAATGCCATGGACAGTCCCTGCCTCTCAACATTATTTGACCCAAAATGTCAATAGTGCAACAGCTGAGACACCCTGCTCTGTATGAGAAGAAAACATGTATGAGCCTAAAGAAGTAATATGATACTATAGATACAACTCTGCATAGTCAGAGAGAAAGGGAATGATCTGTTACTGCAATTGGTCACAAGACTTACAGGAGTAACTACTGAGAGGTGATAGGGTGAAAAGGAACTTAATTGAGAGACAGAATCTTAGCTCAAACTCTGCCTCTGGTACTTATCAATGTGTATGACCTTGGACAAGTCACTAAAACTTTCCTTTTATGCAATCTCAAAAACAACAAGTGTAATACATACCTTACTTACCTCATGAGGCTATGATAAAAATCAAATGTGATCTATAAAGTGCTATCCACATGTAAGTTGTTATTAATAGGATAGAGAAACTTAGATAATGTAGTTATTTGCTAAGTTACATGACACTGAAAGCAGACCACCCAATACAGTCCTTATCTATTCTCATGACAATTTCTTCAGCAAAAGGATACTATGAGAAGGAAATGGCTGCTTTGGCCTTCAAGTCAACACACATGGAAGAACTGACAGTGTACGTGAAATGATGAGAATCTGGTTATAGGGGACCGAGGTGCAGGGTCAAATATCAGTACGCTAGACATTAAGAAAACAGATTTCTAGAGCTCAGGGGAAAAAATAGTTATGCTTCTGGCACCGAAAGTCTAAAGGGGGAAAAGTATGCAAGTCTTTCCAAAAATAAAATTGTAATTATTTAGACACACATTACTCCAATAAAAATTGATATAGTTTCACAGGAATCAATGTAACAAAAACACATACAAAAAGAACACAGAGAACATTAGACGAAGTTCTGTTCAAACATAGACAACTGACCATCAGCATTTCTTTCCCCACTAAGATACCATTAAAGGGAATTTAGAAAGTAATAACCGATAAGATCACAGAGCACAGGAGAGGAAATACCAACAAGCAAGAGATCTCAATGTTTTTAGAGTACAGGTGGAGAGCAATAACTGACTCAGCAAGATGGAGGAACCTCAATCTAAAGTGCCTGCAAAGGGACAATAATGATGATGACAGTGATAATAACAGCTAAGTTTATATAGTGTTTACTAAAAGCCAGATACTGTTCTAGGAACTTTATACATATTACCTCAGTTAACCCTCACAGTGGTCCCATAAAGTGTGCATAAAGTATGATTACCCTTGTGTCAACAGATATAAGAGCTGAGGCACAAAGAGGTTAGGTAACTTGCCTAAGGTCACATAGCTAGTAAGTGGCAGAGTCAGGATTCAAATGGAGGCAGTTGGGCTCCAAAGTCCATGATCCTAACCTCTATGCTCTATGGAAATGAGCTTATTTGCTCCCTTAGAGGCACCAGGTACCTTAGAAAGACGAGAGACTTGAGGCTGAAAAGATGAGGTTGGTAGAAACTATATTTAAAGAAATCTTAACTCTCAAGTCTTCTCTCCAGAGCCAAGTGACTACTGTATCCCCATTCTCAATCATTCCTAGTCTACTTAGTGGGGTAGACTTTCCAATACTCACCCATTAAATGTTGGTATTCTCCTTGGACTGTCTTAAGGTTTTTGCTTACTATATACATTCTTCCTCATCCTTGCCTAGAGTTCCAATAAATATCTGTATTAATGACTCCCTTAAATCTGCATCTCCAAACCAGACTTCTTTCCTATTGTCCAAAGCTATATTTTATCGGCCGACTGAATAACCTCCAGTGGGCTGTGCACACATGACATTGCACAACACAGACTTGAACAACACAGAATTCATCTTTCAGTGCAAATCTATTTCACTTTCAGCACTGTTTCTTTTCATTGTCTCACCATCTAATCAGTCACCCAACAAATAGCAAATCTGAGATATCCTGGACTCTCCCACTTTTCTCACCTCATACATTCAAGTCCTTTTCATCATTTAGTGAATATGTTAAATATTCTAGGCACTATGCTAGGCATTAGAGATACAAAGATAAATAAGTCACAATCCCTACTTTCAAAGAGTTAAAAATATAAAGGGAGAGAGACACACCAACAAAAAATAATTGCAAATATAATATTAAGGAAAAGATAAAGATAGTAAAAATGAGTTTTCATAGGAGGGACTGGGAATTGAAAATTTGAGCTGAATTGTGAAGAATGACTAGGACAATGCTGATGGAGGAGGGAAGAGTAGGAAAAAAGAATGTAAGGGCATTCCAGGCAGAGAAGTAACATATGTCAAGGCACATATTTGTGACAGACGGCATCATACATTTAGCAACTACAGGTAGTTCAATGGGAAAACAGTGCAAGTTACGAAGTAAAGAGTAACAAATAATGAGGCCAGAGGACAATTAGGGGCAGATCATAAACAGCATATGTCATGCTCAGGTATCTGTATTTACCCTGTAGAACAGTGGTTTTCAAATTGTGTTCCTCAGGACCTTAGGGATACTTCAGGGACCCACAAAAATACTGTAGAGTTTCTCTAACTGTAATTTGAATTTTGTTTTAAAAATTATTTTTATTGTGGTAAAATACATATAACATAAAATGTACCATTTTAACAGCTTTTAAGTGTACAGTTCAGTGGCATTAAGTACATTTATACTGTTGTGCAACCATCACTTCTATTTAAAATTATTTTAACTATTTTAAATAAAACTGCATTTAAATGGCGCATTCTAATATGCTATAAAGCAAACCTTAACAACTGGAGTCTACTGACACATTATCTTGTACAGCAAGGTTAATTAATTTTTCTGCACTCTTTGAATATACCTCTATTATTTTTACATGTTTGAATTTTTTGCAAATGTGTAATTTGAGGTTGTAGCTGTACACAAAACTTTTGCTCAGTTTCCGTGCACACTCACAGAAAATTGTACAAATAACTGTACCACTGTAGCACATGAGCTTGTACTGAAACACCAGACAGAGACAGTTACTCAATTCATATACTCATCATATTGTCATAGTCAGTTGTGTGGTACCAAATTAATATGGAACTCAACATGTTACGATATACTATTAAAGACAGTTTCACAATCTAAGTAGCCACTGATGGATGAATCAATAAAGAAAATGTGGTACACACACAGAGAGGAATATTATTCAGCTACCAAAAAGAAGATCTTGCCTTTTTTACTCTAAGGGCAACATACTGAGTGAACTAAATCAGAAGGAGAAAGACAAACATTGTATGTCCTTACTTATATGTGGAATCTAAAAAAGCTGAACTCATAGAAAGAGAGTAGAATGATGGTGGCCAGAGGCTGAGAAGTAGGAGAAATAGGGAGATGTTGGTCAAAGGCTACAAACATCCAGCTATTAGATGAGTAAGTTCTGGTATTTCACATACAGCATGGTGACTATAATCAACAGTACTGTATTATGTACTTGATGGTTGTTGAGAGTAAATCTTTTTTTAATTAAAACATTTTTATTGAGATAATATTGGTTTATAACAATATATGTTCCATGTGCACAAGATTACACTTCTACTTCTGTATACACTATAGTGTGCTCACCATTAAAATGTTAGTTTTCATCCATTACCATACAGTTGATTCCCTTTACTCATTTCATCTTTCCCTGACCCCCTTCCCCTCTGGTAACCACTACTCTATTTTAAGGGAGTAAAGTTTAAATGTTATCACCACACACACATAAATGGTAATCATATGAGGAGATGGAAGTGTTAACTAACCTTATTGTGGTAATCATTCTGAAATAAATACATATGTCAAATCATCACATTATAAAACATAAATATAATATATGCTATATGTCAAGAATATCTCAATAAAGCTGGGGGGAAAATGAAATGCAATAGTATATATGAAGCACTTAGCCAATGGTACTCAAAAAAAGATGATTTCAGTGCTTCTTGTAAGCTTTGTGAGTGTCTTGTTGGACATTAATAGTTATTATATAACATAAATTAGGAAATATATTGTTAGTGATCCAACATTGAATTTAAATGTCCTATCATTTCTCATCAAAGCTCCTAGATCAGTTTAATAATTGAAGAGACTGTAAAGTAGGCTGTTAAAAAATATTTATAACTCATAATTATGTATTAGTATGAATCAGGATTTTCTTGATAATTTATGACAAGGAAAAATTACAGAAAAAATTAGATACAAAACCTTAAAATAAGATTGTAGTTGTCATCCAGAATCCCCATCATGTCATATACTAAGACAGCATGTCATGTCATATACTAAGAACTAAGAATGTTCATTGGAGCCTAATGTGCAAGTCTGGAACCAATCTAATGTTCATCAATAGGGAAATGGTGTAATAAGTACAATGGCACATCTATACAATATATGGACATGAAAAAGAACACAGTAGAGGTGTATATGCTAATATGGAACAATCTCCATAAATAAAGAGTGGTTTAGAAGACAGTACATAGAATGCTTCCACTTAAATAGAGAGACTGTCTAAACACCTAGACAAGGGATCTGGGGAGAGAGAAAAAAATATTTTTCTTTATACTGCATTAAAAATATTTATTTTGAAATAATTATAGATTCACAGGAAGCTGCAAGGAATATGTACAGCAAGGTCTTATGTACCATTCACTCAGCCTTACCCAATGGTAACATCTCTCATAACCATAGTACAATAATCAGCAAAGGGAAATTAACATTACAGATGTTATTTAGTTTTTATATATACTCTGTGTATGTGTATAGTTCTGTATAATATCACATGTATAACTTCATGAAATGATCACCAAAATCAAGAGACAGAACTTTTCTATCATCTTAAGGGTCTCCTGTACTACCCTTTCTAGGCACACTTACCTCTTCACACTCCAATCCTTATACCCTGACAACCATTAATCTTTCTACCCTACAATTTTGCTAGTTCAACAATGTATAAACAGCACATATAGTGTATCACTTTTTAAGACTAGCCCCTTTTTTTTGCTCTCAGCTTAACAATAATAATCCACCCAAGGAGTCTGTTTCAACAGTTCATTCTTTTTTACTGCTGAGTAGTATTACATAGTGTGGATGTACCACAGTTTGTTTAACCATTCATTTACCTGCTGGTAGACATTTAAGATGCTTCCAGTTTTTGGTTACTACAATAGAGCAGCTATGAACATTTATGTACACGTTTTTGTGTGAACATTCACTTTCTCTGGAATAAATGTTCAATAGTGCAATATATGAGAAATTTGATTTCACCACATTCTTGCCAGAATTTGGTATTTTTTCTTTTAGTTATTTTGAGAGGTATGCAATATTCTTGTGGTTTTCACTTGTATTTGGTTAATGATTAAGGATGCTAAACATCTTTTCATGTGCTTACTGCCATCTGTATATTCCCTTCAGTGTAATATCTCTTTGTGTCTTGCTCATTTTCTAGTTGTATTGCTATTTATAATATTGAATTTTGAGAGTTCTTCATATATTCTAGATACAAGTCCTTTGTTAAATGTATTGCATTTTTTATCATGAACAATTTTATGATATACAAGTGAATATAAAGAAAGAAATTGTGATAATAAAATAGCTGTAATATTCTTATTGCTTGAAGATTGACCTACTCAATGTTATATATCTGAACTTACAAAATAAATTTATGTGAATTTCAAATCTGTTTCTTAATTTAAGAAACAGAATTTATGACTTCATTTTAAAAATAGTGAGAATTTATGACTTCATTTTAAAAATAGTTCCTCTGCTTTAAAAGGAAGGGAGATTAAAAACATCTGTTGTAGATGATGGACACAAATGAAAGGTTTTGAAGAGGGCATAAACATGATCAAATTTAGATTTAGAAATATTGCTTTGGTAGTCATTTGGAAGGTAGATTTGGGAGTTAAAACACTGGTGTTTAAGAAACCACTTAGGAGGTTATTTTAATAGTTCAGTTGAGAGATCGTTAAGGATTGGAACCATGGGAGAGGAACAAAGTCTTGAGAAGTTAAAGGTGTTTAAGACATAAAAATGACATAACCAAGAAACTTTTTGGATGTGGGAGACAAGAAAGAGAATGAATACAGCATGTGCTCATATTTCAGGTACTGTGTGTCAGGCACAGTGCTTAGCACAGGTGGCAAGAAAATACCAACTGGTCTCTCCCTTCAAGGAACTCAAAATTTAACAAGAAAAGAAAACAAATATAATTACAATGAAAAGAGAGAATGCTGCGAGACTCTTGACTGAGAAGGGAGATAATCTTTTATATATCATGAAAACGCTTTGGATTACAGTCTTTTAAGTAAATGCATTTGTCAAAATTCAGCTAAGAAACACTTAAAATTTGTGCTTTTCATTGTAAATTTTACATTAAAAAATCTACTCAAATATTAAACTTCAATTAATAATACATAAGCTTAAGAATTTGGGAGGAAGTGTACTAATGTGTACAATTTATTTAAAAATGCATTAAAAAAAGAATGTAGATTAACAAGTAGATAAATGGACAGATATGTAATAAAGGAAATATACTAAAATATTAATGGCGGAATCCAGATGCTAGATGTAGAAGTATTCCTGTATAATCTTTGTTGTCTCTTTGAAAATTTGAAAGTGTACGGAAAAAACAGTATGGGAGCATCAACTGCTGCTGCCGCCGCCGCCGCTGCTGAGTCACTTCAGTCATGTCTGGCTCTGTGTGACCCCATAGACAGCAGCCCACCAGGCTCCCCTGTCCCTGGAATTCTCCAGGCAAGAACACTGGAGTGGGTTGCCATTTCCTTGGGTTGCCATTTCCTTTTCCAAGGCGTGAAAGTGAAGTCGCTCAGTCGTGTCTGACTCAGCGACCCCCTGGACTGCAGCCTACCAGTCTCCTCCATCCATGGGATTTTCCAGGCAAAAGTACTGGAGTGGGGTGCCATTGCCTTCTCCAATCAAGTGATGGAAAGACTTCAACCCAAGAAAGAGGTTTTATAGATGGGTGACATCCAAACTGTGAATTGAAATATTAGTCAGACCAAAGGGAGAAAAAACTCAGGCATTCAATGAGGGCCTATGAAAATATGTCAGGCACTATGCCAGGCCCTAGGGGTTCAAAGATGAATAAGACCTAGTTTCCACTTTTGATTGGCTTGCTGTCTACTGAGAGTCAGGCAAGGAGATGGCTATAGTACAGAGTTGGGGTAGTGTTAGTATAGGCAAGAGGCAAGCACTAGATGCAGGGATTGGGGGTGGGAGAAATTGGAGGCAGTCAAAGAACTGGAGGTCGTTCAAGGGGATGAAACTGGAGCTGAGTAGTGAAGGGTGAAGTAGAATAAGCCACATGAAGACAGGGGGAATGCATTTTTGGCAGAGGGAGTGGGATGTACAAAGACGCAAAGACAACTGCGAACTTAACCACACTTAGTATGGCTAAGCAGATTGTGACAAAGGGTTGGGGAGAGAAGAAGCTAGCCAGGTAGGCAAGGCTGGAGCGTGTAGGCCACACTAAGTGCCTGGTACCAAGTGAGGAGCTCTGGGAAGAGCTCTAAGAAGGGCTATCCAGTTTAGGGAGAGCATCCTGGCTGCTGGTTGGGAGATAACTTGAACAGGTGCCTAACTGAAGATAAGGAATTCAGTTAGAAAGCTTGCTATATGCTAATGATGAAGGTCTGAATGAAGGTAGTGGTAATAAGGCTAGAGAAAAGAAAGTGATGTGAGAGATGAGAAAGTAAGACTGATAGGACTTGGTGACTGATGGGATTGGGAGCAGGAGTCAGAGTGAAGGAAGAATGTGAAATGATGCCCTGGTTTCTGGCTTGGGTGACTGGGGGAATGCTGATATTACTGAACACAGGTAATGGAGGGACAGGTTTAACAGAGGCAGGGAGGGATGAGGAGTTCAGCTTTGGACACGTGGCATGGGAGGTACCTGTGGGACATTCATGAGATGTCCCATAGGCAAATACATTTATAGGCTGAAATGCAGATGCAAGATATGAGCTGGAGACAGAAGTTTGGGATCAGCAGCCTATGGGTAGAAGCTATAAGCATCTAAGTGTTGAGATAATTTAGGGTGGTGTGGAGGTGGCAAGGTGAGGGGCTTAACAGCGGGAAGAGAAAAAAAAAATCCCAGGCAGAACCTGGGCCATGTTTCAATTATAGGCAGGTAGAAGAAGAGGAGCCCGAGAAAGAGTCCTCACAAATAAGAGGAAGAGCTTCCCTGGTGATCCAGGGGTTAAGTATCTGATGTGCAATGCAGGGGACACTGGTTCTATCCCTGGTCCAGAAAGGAGCAACTGAGCCTATGTGCACAACTACTGAGCCTGAACTCGAGAGCCCTTGAGCTGCAACTACTGAGCCTGAACTCGAGAGCCCTTGAGCCGCAACTACTGAGCAATCATGCTGCAGTTACTGAAGTCTGAGTGTCGAGAGCCCATGCTCCACAACGAGAAAAGCCACTGCAATGAGAAGCCAGGCACCACAACTGGAGAGTAGCCCCCACTCACCGCAACTAGAGAAAAGCTCGCGCAGCAATTAAGACCTAGTGCAGCCAAAAATAAAAATAAATAAATAATTTTAAAAAAGAAAGAAAGAAAAGTAAGAGGAAACCCAGGCGGGTAGTGTCACAGATCCAAGGGAGGAAAGAGACTGCCCAGAAGAAGGGGCAGGGTGTCAGACACAATGGAGTCACCAAGTAAGAGGAGGACTGAAAAGAGCCTAATGGATTCAGTTATTCAGGTCACTGGTTGATCTCGGCAGGGACAGTTTCAATGGGATGAGGATGGAGGGCTGCCAAAAAAGCTAAGTGAAAGGAAAAGGGAAAAGAGTAGTAGTGTGAGGAGGATGAAGGATTTTGTTTGTTTTAAAATGGGAGAAACACATCGGTACATTTCTATGCTGAGGGAGGAAAGCCAATACAAGTACAACAGTGCAGAGATCTGAAACAACAGTACTGTGTGGAAAGCACGGAGTAGAGACTGCTATGGCTAGATCCCTGGATTTTATGGGGAAGTGGTGAGAGATGTATGAGTGGAAATACAGACAGGCCAGAAAATGGCCAGGTGGCTCCCTGGTCGTACGGAATTTCAGAGAAGAAATACATTAGAAGATAAAATAGTTATAAAAAGTGACATAAAAAACCCAAGACTTAAGTTGGACCTTGAAAGATAGCTATGTTGCAGATAGTTTGACGGGGAATGGGGAGAATGACTTCATGACTTCAGTGTGGGAGAGAAGGGGAGACAGCTGTGATGTGTACACAGACGCCAGAAATAGCAGGGCATGTTATGGAGGCCATGTAGCTGGAGTAGAGAACGTGGGCAGAGAAGCTGTGCAAGACAGCTGAGGAGGTAAACTGGGACCAGGGTACAAAGGTTCGGAAGGCCTAGCTATAGTTTTTAGAATTCATCCTATAAGCAGTGATGTGCCACTTAGTTTCTAAGCAGAGGAGGTGCCACGCACAAAGTGGTATTTTAAGGAGATCAGCATAGCTATGATATTTAGAAGGAAAACGTCCTCAGAGTGACAGTGTTAGGAGACTCCTGACCAGGTGTGTCGGGTAAGGAATGGACTAAGCAGAGGCAGCAGGAACAGACTGGAAGTGGGTGATTCGCGGCAATATTGCTAAGGAAGAACTAACAGCAGGTACTCATTACTAGTCAAGGAAATCATGCTGAGTACAATAATTAGCATATTATTAAGAACAGAAAGAAGGAAAAGAAACTGAAAAGGAGTAGTTTGAGTTAAGAAAAGAACTAGGAGAGTGAGGATTCACAAACAAGAAGAGTTTCAAGATGGATATGCTCAAGTGTCAATGCCACAGAGAAGTCAGGTAAGATGGACACTGAAAAGAACCAATTCATTTTGGCAACTAAGATATCACTGGTGATCTTTTACACAGTGGTTTTAGCAAGGTGGGTATAGATTACAGAGAGAGTGAATCAGGTGCCTAGATACAAAGTCAGTATTAAAAAATAAATTTTACTTCCAAATACCAAAAACAAAGTTAGAATATAAACTTTTTAAAGATTATACTTATCCTAGTTACATGAATTTATTCAGTTTATGAGAATTCAGCAAGCTATTCACTTATGATATATGTACTTTTCTGTTTGTATATCAAACTTTACTAAAAAGATTTTAAAATATCACTTGCAATAGAGTCAAAATACAAATTACCCAAGAATAGAACAAAAGATGTATAAGATGTCTGTAAGGAAAATTATTGAGAAATATTAAAGAAGTCCTCAATAAGTGAGGAGATATACATAGATGTGGAAGACTTATTTTTATTTAGTAGAACAGAGTACACAGAAACAGACCAAGGTATATTTGGGCACTTAATATATGACCAAAGTGGCATTGCTCATCAGAGGGAAAAGGATGGATTTTTCAATAAATACTGCTAGGACAAATGGGTGTTTACATGGAAAATGAAAATTGGACCCCTACATCATTCCATGTTCATAAAATAGTTTCAGATGAATTAAAGACTTAAATGTGAAGGCAAAATTGTGAAGTTTTTATTAAATAGTACAAAATGCCTTGGGGGTTCTGAAGGATTTCTTAAAAAAGACATAATATAAAAGAATCATAAATGAAAAGAGAGTGAATGAACAAGCCAGAGATGAACAAGATATGAGCAAAATTTGTAGGGGTGGGGAGGTTTGCAATAAATATAACTGAACAGTGACTTGCCTTGAGAACCCCAAGAACAGTATGAAAAGACAAAAAGATATGACACTGAAAGATGAACTCCCCAGGTTGGAAGGTGTCCAATACACTATTGGAGGAGAGTGGAGAAGTAACTCCAGAAAGAATGAAGAAAAGGAGCCAAAGAGAAAACAATACCCAGTTGTGGATATGACTGGTGATGGAAGTGAAGTCTGATGTTATAGAGAGCAATATTGCATAGGAACCTGGAATGTTAGGTCCATGAATCAAGGCAAATCAGAAGTGGTCAAACAGGAGATGGCAAGAGTGAACAATGACATTTTAGGAATCAGTGAACTATAATGGACTGGAATGGGTGAATTTAACTCAGACCATTATATCTCTACTGTGGGCAAAAATCCCTTAGAAGAAACGTAGTAGTCCTCATAGTCAACAAAAGAGTCCAAAATGCAGCATTTGGGTGCAATCTCAAAAACAACAGAATGATCTCTGTTCGTTTCCAAGGCAAACCATTCAATTTCACAGGAATCCAAGTCTATTCCCCAACCACCAATGCCAGAGAAGCTGGTAAAGAAGTTGAATGGTTCTATGAAGACTTCTACACATGGACATCACCAGATGGTCAATACTGAAATCAGATTGATTATATTCTTTGCAGCCAAAGATGGAGAAGCTCCATACCATTAGTGAAAATAAGACCAGGAGCTGACTATGGCTCAGATCATGAACTCATTATTGCAAAATTCAGACTTAAATTGAAGAAAGNAGGATTCTTGCCTGGAGAATCCCATGGAGCAGCCTGGTGGGCTACAGTCCATGGGGTCGCAAAGAGTCAGACATGACTGAGTAACTTCACTTACTTACTACTTGCTGATTCATGAACTTTGGGGCTTCCCAGGTGATACTAGTGGTAAAGAACCCACCTGTCAACACAGGAGACACGAGAGACATGGGTTTGATTCTTGAGTCAGGAAGATTCCCTGGAGAAGGGCATGGCAACCCACTCCAGTATTCTTGCCTGGAGAATCCCACGGACAGAGGAGCCTGGTGGGCTACAGTCCGTTGGGTTGCAAAGAGTCGGACATGACAGAAGCAACTTAGCATGCACGCACACTACTTGTGTAATTAAAAGGAAATAAATTAATTTAACAATGCCAAAATTTTAAAAGGCATATAGCAAATGTATTACTAAGTGTGCATGTATATATATATATGGTTGTTGTTTAGTTGCTAGGTCGTGTCTGATTGTTTGTGACTCCATTGACTGTAGCCCACCAGGTTCCTCTGTCTGTGGGATTTTCCGGGTAAGAATACTGGAGTGGGTTGCCATTTTCTTCTCCAGGGGATTTTCTCAATCCAGGGATTGAACCTGCTTCTCCTGCACTGCAGGTGAATTCTTTTAATGCTGAGCCACAAAGGCAGCCCATGCATATACCTGCATATAAAAATATCTGGTGATGATACACACCAGACTTAATAAGCCATGGTCAAACAAGAGCCTGGCTGAAAAGTTAAAAGGAAGATCTGGGGAGGTAAATGTCCACTGGGGACTTTAAAAAAGCTCTGATATATTGCTGGAGAGCTAGAAAGCTGTATGCATGCTCAGGAAAGACCTAAAAGGCCCTCATTTTATACCTCTGGCTGACTTTGAGGCTCTGCTCAAGAAGTAAAAACTAAGACAGAGTTGTAAAGAACCTGGGCATTGAAAGTAAGCCCCAACACAAACTCAGAGCCCTAGGAAAATGCTGGAAGAGAGTTATAGGCTCAAGGCATTAAAGGAAATGAGACCAATCATTGGGTTTCCCAAGAGGCACTAGTGGTAAAGAACCTGCCTGCCAATGCAGAGACGTAAGAGATGCGGGTTTGATCCCTGGGTCTGGAAGATCCCCTGGAGGAGGCCACTCCAGTATTCTTGCCTAGAGAATCCCATGGACAGAGGAGCCTGGTGGGCTACAGTCTGTAGCATTACAAACATTTGGACACGACTGATGCAACTTAGCATGCACACTTGCATATATGACCAATCATTAGCTAACTACTAAAGTAACTGAGCATACACTTCTGTGACCACAAACCTCAGGGAATTATAGAATTAGTCCAGTAAAGTTACAAGAGGTATAAAACAATCAGTTAGATTTATTTAAGGGGTACAAGATGGTTCAGCACCCAAAAATCAATTAATGCAATATACCATGTTGACAGAACAGAAAATAATGTGATCATGTCAACAGATGATGAAAAAAACATTTGACAAATTCATGATTAAAACACTCAACAAACTAGGTATAGAAAGGAATTTCCTCAACTTGTTAGGGGGAAATCTATGAAAAATCCACAGCTAATATCAGTCTTAACAGTAAAAGACTGAATGCTTTTCCCCTTAGATCAGGAACAGGACAACAACATCCACTTACACCACTTCTATTCAACACTGTACTGAAGGTTCTAGCCAGGAGAATTAGGTAAGAAAAGGAAATAAAGGTATCCAGACCAGAAAGAAAGAAGTAAAACTATCTCTGTTCACACATGACATGACTTTGTAAATAGAAATCCTAGAGACTCCATTAAAAAACTATTAGAAATAACAAGTTCAGCAAGCTTGCACACACAAGATCAATATAAAAGCTCAATAAATAATTTGAAAATGAAATTAAGTAAAAACAATTCCACTTACAAAAGCATTGCATTGAAAAGAACAAAATATTCAGGAATAAATTTAACAAAAGTAGTGTAAAACTTGTACTCTGAAAATTAAAAAAAAAAGCACTACTGAAAGATATTAAACAAGACCTAAATAAATGGAAAGACATCTGATGTTTATGAATTGAAATACTTGAAAAAATTGAAAGACACCAATACTTCCTATATTGAACTACAGAGTCAACACAAGCCCTGTAAAAATTCCAGCTGACTTCTTTGCAGAATATGACAAGCTGACTCTAACATTCATATGAAAAGTCAAAGGACACAGAATAGCCTAAACAATCTTGAAAAAGAACAAAGGTAGAGCCCTCACAACATCTCAATTTCAAAGCTTATTACAAAGCTACAGTAATCAGGACAGTGTAGTAATGGCATAAGGATATATCTATATATATAGATCAATGGAATAGAACTTAGATTCCAACTATTCCTTGACAAGGATGCCAAGACAATTCAATGGGTAAAGAATAGTCTTTTCAACAAATGATGCTGGGATAACTGAATATCTACATCATGCAAAAGATAAAAGTCTGGACTGCCACTTTATACCATAAATGAAAGTTAACTCAAAGGTTTCCCTGGCTGCCTAGTGGTTAAGAATCTGCCTGCTAATGCAGGGGACACAGATTCAATCCCTGGTCTGGGAAGATCCTACATGCCACAGAGCAACTAAGCCCCTGTGCTGGACTACTGTCTCTGTACTTCTGAGGGCCACAACTACTGAGCCCGTGCACTGCACCTACTGAAGCCGGCATGCCTAGAGCCCACACTCTGCAACAAGAGAAAGCCCATGCACAGCAATGAAGACCCAGTGCAGCCAAACATAAATAATAAATCTTTAAAAAAATTTAACTCAAAATGAATCTCAGATCTATATTTAACATCTAAACTACAAAACTCTTAGAAGAAAATAGAGATATAAATCTTTGTGACCTTGGATTAGGCAAAGATTTTTTAGATATGACACCAAACTAAAGAAATAAGAGAGAAAAAAACAAACGAATGGAATTCATAAAAAAATCTTAAACGTTTGCTTCAAAGGATACCTTCAAAAAACTGAAAAAGCAACCCAAAGAATGGAAAAAAACATTTGCAAAGCATGTAACTGATAATGGGCTGCTGCTGCTGCTAAGTCGCTTCAGTTGTATCCAACTCTGTGCGACTCCATAGATGGCAGCCCATCAGGCACCCCCGGCCCTGGGATTCTCCAGGCAAGAACACTGGAGTGGGTTGCCATTTCCTTCTCCAATGCATGAAAGTGAAAAGTGAAAGTGATGTTGCTCAGTTGTGTCCAACTCTTCACGACCCAATGGGCTGTAGACTACCAGGCTCTTCCGTCCATGGGATTTTCCAGGCAAGAATACTGGAGTGGGGTGCCATTGCCTTCTCCAGATAATGGGCTAGTATCTAGAATATATAAAGAACACACACAATTCAATAATACAAAGATAAATAACCCAATTTAAGAAATGGGCAAAGAATCCGAATGGACGTTTTTCCAAAAAAGATACATAAATTGCTGAGAAGCTCACAAAGCATTATTAGCCGTCAAAGAAATGCAAACCCAAACCACAGTAAGATACCACTTCATAGCCACTAGGATGGCTATAATTAAAGACATAATAAAACAACTAACAATATGGAGAAATTACAATCCTTACATATTTCTGGTAAGAAAGTAGAATGGTACAGTTGCTATGAAAAACAGTCTGGCAGTTCTTCAAGAAGTTAAAAAAAAAGTTAAATATAGAATTATCATTTGAGCAATTCCACTTAGGTATATACCCAAGAGAAATGAAAACATATATCCACAGGAAAACCTGTACACCAGTGCTCATAGCAGCATTATTCATAATAACCAAAAGTGGAAACAACCCCAATATCTGCCAACAAATTAATGGATAAATAAAAACTTAATATATTCATGTGGTAGAATACTGTTTGGCAATAAAAGGAAGGAAGTACTGATACCTGCTATAACAGGAATGAACCCAGCAAAGATGTTAATGAAAGAATCCAGTCACAAAAGCTCACATATTGTATGATTACTTTTATATGAAATGTCCGGAATAGGCAAATCCATAAAGACAGAAAGATTAGTCACTGCCTAGAGGTGGGGTAGGGGGAGGTAGACAATGGAAAAAAATGAGTGACAACTAATGGGTGTGGGTTTCTTTTGAGGATGATGAAATATTCTACAATTTATTGTAGTGATGGTTGTACAACCTTGTGAATATACTAAAAACGTCACTGAATTATACACTTTTAAAAAGTGAATTTTATGGTACATTCATCACATGTTAATATTTTAAAGAAATATAAACAGCTATCATATGACCCAGGTATAACACTTCTAGGTTATACCTAAAGAGAAATTAAAACATTTGTCCTCATAAAAAATTATACATAGATGTTCACAGAGCAATATTCAAAATAGTCAAATTGGATACAACTGACGAATGGACAAACAAAATGTTGTATATATGTATAATGGAATATGATTCAGCAATAGAAGGGAATGAAGTAATGATACATGCTGTAACATGGATGATCCTTGAAAACCTTATGTTAAGTGAAATAAGACAGTCACAAAAGACCAGAACTTATGTGACTCCATTTATATGGAATATAGGTTAGTGGCTGCCTAGGGCTAGAGAAGGGGGTATGGATGGGGAGTGACTGCTAATGGGTATGAGTTTCTTTTGGCGGGTGATGAACATGTTCTAAAATTAGATTGTGGTGATGGTTGCACAACTCTGACTATACAAAAGTTCATTGAAATGTACAGTTTAAATGGGTGAATTTTATGGCATGTGAATTATATCTCAATAAAGCTGTTTTTAAAAAACCCTCAGAACTGTACACCTAAAAAAAGATAAAGGAGCCACAAGAACCTTTAAAAATAGTCTTAAGAAGGATAAATCTCAAAAGTACAAACACAGTACAAAAAGGGCACTTTTAAATATATTCAGAACAAAAAGCTGAATGAGGAAGAAATAGGTCTTTACCCTGTGTCAGCAGTATATTAATGATAAATGACAAAGAGGTAAAATTCCTCAATTACTATTTCTGCTTCTGCCTTCTCAGTTCCCAAGAGGGAACTGAAGCCCAATATGAGTAGAGAAGTAGTAAGCGAGAATTCAACTACTTTAATAAGAGTTCAAATATCTTGGACCAGATGAATTATAGCTGAGGAACTGCGAGTAATTTCAAACAAGAATGCTGAAGCTATGTCAATGATATTTGA
This sequence comes from Neotragus pygmaeus, assembly GCA_006410875.1. Classification (NCBI taxonomy): domain Eukaryota; kingdom Metazoa; phylum Chordata; class Mammalia; order Artiodactyla; family Bovidae; genus Neotragus; species Neotragus pygmaeus. The sequence goes on from SJYV01004807.1 coordinate 53,732, forward strand.
GGCATCACAGAGAAGGATGTTCCAGAAGGGTGGGCAGATGTAATTTCAATTTTCAGGAAAAAAAGTTAAAGTTAATTCCATAAATCTCAGACCAGTAAGTCTGATATAAGTCTTCTAGATTATTACAGGGATGGCTTGCAAGAACCTAGAAATGGAAGAATAAGCACTAGAAGCCAGCTTGAATTCACTTAGAAATAGTCGATTTAGGCTAATCCTTATTTATTTTTTGCACTGTTAGTAAGCTGGAAGCCATGAAAAATATGGTAGACATAGTATATCTGGATAATAACAAGGCATCTGACAAAATCTTTTATGACATAAAAGATAAATAAGTATAAATTGAGAAATTGGAGCTGGTTGTTAATTTTTGTTAGCTAGATTAATAATTGCTTGAAAGACCATTCCCAAAGCATGCAGATTATCAGGTCACTAGCATGCTGGATGAAGGTTTCTAATATTAATAGCATATACCATGGGGTTCTTCTTGCCTTAGGAGCATCATCATTTATATCTAACAACTTAAATGAAGATATGGAAACCATGCTGATGAGGTTTATAAGTGACAACATCTGGGGAAGGATAGTGAATACTTGGAATGACAGAATCAGTATACTGATTTTAATTATAAGTAGTTGGGGATAAAACAAAACAAAAACTAAAACTTGCCTGGGCCAGATGAAATCAAACCAAGGACCAGATCCAAATCTCATACCTAAATTAGGAAATTAGTGCAAGGGAAAGAAACAGTTTTTCACTATTTCTGAAATCAGCCTCAAACTTGAATTGTCGATATTGTTAGAACGTGACCTGAAATATTCCAGTCAAGACACCAACAATAGCAATAAGAGTATTAGAGGTTTTTATCTATGACTGTGGCCTTAATTACTCTCACCCTCTTTTAGACGATCCCCTTCAGCCTTGGTTTTCTTCTGTCTTTCTGATCCAGCAAGGTCTACGAGATGCAGCTTGGAGCGAAAGCTGCTATTCCTATGAAAATAACAGGACATAAGTGAGAACGGTACACAACTTTGAGGGCAGGTGAGTATCAAGGCTCATCTGCCTGCTCTCATTTTCATTCAAGTCAGTCTAAATGGATTGATTTATTACAAGTGCTCAGAATACTGATGTTTGATTATTTGTCAAATCAAGAAGCAATTATTCAACTTTAGAACTAACATTAAAAATCTTAACTCTTTAAACGGTAACTTACTTGTCACTTTTCTTTCTTTGCTCTATGGAGATTGTGAAGATGGCATGAGATCGAGATGACTGGGAGTTCATAGCTGTGGAGGCCACAGTCCTACAGTTGTTGCCCTGCTCCAAACAGGAAACAGTATCCAGAGCAATGAAAACAGTCTTCTCAGTGAGTCCCACAATCTAATTCAGAAAAAGAAAAAACTCTTATAATTCAACTTCAAATATTTCATCATTTTAGGGTAGCAATGGATAAGTGCCTTCCAGGGAGCCCCTGGTGAAGGTGGTAAGCTTTGGCCCTAAGAATAGTAAGGGCAACACAAATAGCTGTAGTATTTCTCTTTCTACTTTCTCCTCCATGTGGCCCTAGGTTCTTTCCTATATCTCAGGCCCATTTTATATTTCATTTTCACTAGGGAAAATAGCCTGGTACAATTTCCACTGGATTAGGAAAACAGGGTCCTAGGTTTGGTACTGTATCTACCCAGGAGAAGCTGCATAAGTTAAAATCTCTTGGAACCTCTGGAGATTGAACTAGACGATAATGAAGTCCCTTCTAGCCCTAATATGCTATGATTTTAGTATGCCATAACTCCCAAATCAACATCTGTGGCCCTAATTTCTAGTCCTACATTTCAAAACCAAATTCATGTTCCTTCCACCAATAGTGATTCTCTCCACTACTTCTTCATTTCTAGATCTCTGTTCTCAAAACTTCAGATTTGCCCTTAATTCCTCCTCTTCCTCCATATTCCATCTATTACCAACTCTCCATAATTCTTCTTTTGAATCCATTGCTTCCTTTTCCTTTCCATATCTACCTGTCTAATCCAGACCCATATTACTTCATATGCCTGAAAAATAAGGCAATTTCCCCAAATTTTCCTCCCTCATCCTAGTTTCTCCTTTTCCCATTCTTGTTTAGCCTTCTGAAAATCCTGCTTCCTAAAATGTCACCAAACTCCTAAGCCCCATGTGAAATAATTAGAGTACAAAGAGATTTTAAGATATTCTCCTAACCTCCCAGGAGCTAACTTAGTCAGAGATATACACGAAAGATAAAAACTTGATAAAAGTAGCCACAGGAAGTATTAAGTAGCTTATATACTATTCACAGAGATAGAAACTAAGCTCTTTAGTCTGGCTTCATAATCTGGTCTTAACATAGCTCCTATTAGTTCTTAAGACATATCCTCTAATCCAGACAGACTAACCTAGTCTTACTACCTCCATGAGTATATTTTCTGCTTTCCTGCTTTAAGTTATTCCTTACTACAAGAATGCCCTTACTTCTTTACTTACTTCTTACCATCCATGCCATTTGAACAGTACTTACAAACTTTTCCTTACCCACCACAATTTGAATCAGAAATTCACACTTCTCTGTATTGCAAATTTCCCCTCAAATAGTGCTTGGGATTTAATTCCTGCTCTAGTATAGTTTAGGCACACAGAAGATCTTAGCCAGTCAAAAGCTGGCTAAGTACCAACATTCTTTCTGGTGATAGCATGCATCTTACCCAGGTTTCTTATCCCCACCATGCAAATTGTCTTCCTGTATTCCATGCTTATCAGGCTTTCAAAATAGGTCTGATCCTTCAAGCTTTGCCTTAGTGCCTGGCTAATGACTTAATGGCTCAGAAGGAAAAAAATTTCAGAAGCACAGGCAACTGCCTCTCAGGCACCTGCAACCTAAATTTCAACTTTCGGTACAGAGAGAAGGAGAGGGAGATGCATAAGGTATTATTTTACCAAGTTGTCCTAAGTCTGCACTGCCCTATTCTTATCTACTCCCCTCCTCAAATTCCCCAACTCCTGAATACTCAAGCTGCTGCTAGAACCGAACTCTGCCTGTTTTCAACACTGGCTTCTGGATTTGGCCCACTCCCATATACAAAACTCCCAACCTTGCCTCAAACTTTGTTCAGCTACAGGTTCTCAGCCTATATCTATCTATACTACGTGACAGAAGCCTCTCAAATAAGTGATCTTTTCTTCCTATGGTAAACTCAAAATTTTTGTATCATCTTACTTTCTAAATATCCTTACAGAGATCTAGCACAATGACTCTTACAGGGCTAACAGAATTTTCTTTGACCATGTTCCATATCTGTGCTATCTAATACAGAAGCCACTAGTCACATGAGCACTTGATATGTGGCTGGTGTGACTGAGAGACTGAATTTCAAACTATATTCACTTGCAGTTCATTTAAATTTAAATAGCCATTTATGGCTGGTGACTACCATACCGGACAGCCCAGCCTCAGGACTCTGTAAATAGCCAATAAATATTTAATTGATATTAGCATTCCTTCAAGAGGTAATATGGAGAAGGAAATGGCAGCTTACTCCAGTGTTCTTGCCTGGAGAATCCCAGGGACAGAAGAGCCTGGTGGGCTGCCGTCTATGGGGTTGCACAGAGTCGGACACGACTGAAGCAACTTAGCAACAGCAGTAGCCTCTCTAACCTTCTCTAAGAAGGTGGTAAAACTTCCTTCCCCACAAGAGTTCCCATCTAGGTATTCTAGATTAGCAAAGGGAATTAGGACCTAATTCACACAGAACCTAAAAGACTGAGGTGCTAACGGTCATTTAAAACCACAGTGGCAAATAAAGGGAGTGTGAACAGTTAGAAGTGGCCAATATTTTAAAATAACATCAAATGAGAGACAAACACACCTTTATGCCTTCCTTAGGATCCTCCCGTATATTTATTTGAGGGGCTTTCTCACGAGATGGGCATAGAAGATCCAAGATTTCTTCATTGTAAATCTGGCATTATTGAAAACAAAGTGGTAAAAACAAGATGTCAACAGTGGTAATCAAGGAGTTGTGGGACCACAAGCTATTTCTAAAATTCTTTGACTTTCTGTATTAAAAAAATTTTTTTTGCAACAAACTTAATTTTTATAATTAAGACAAGGATTTTAACCCTAAATGTAATCATTGATACTTATAAGAATAAATTCACATTTATTACTTGTAACAAAATTAAAACTGCTATCTTGAGAGTGAGCTTCTTCGGAATAGTAGACACAATGAAAAGCTACATGGGTATCTAAATTCAGTTCTTCGATGGTCATAACATCACCTTCACCAATTTTGTTAAAATGTAAGTAATAGGTCTTTATTGGAGGGGAATGGCAATGAATATTTCAACAACAACCAGAACTTTAAGTACTGTTTCATAGTAAGCACCATGTTTGTTTGTTAAATTATATACATTTAATTACTGCTCCTTAAAGATAAGACATCACTGCTATGGAATCAACCAGGTAGATTATCAGAAGTTGTAAGTTCTCTAGGTATGTGTTTCTGGTATCATGAGGGCTAGATGTAATTGGTCAGTCTATTTGTATACTACTATATACTAGAATGGAAATATCCACAAAGGTAGGGACTTTATGTTTTGTTCACTGATATATCCCAAATACCTAGAACAGGGCCTGTAACACAGTAGGTATTCAATAAATATCTGTTAAATAAACACTCTATCATTACTTACACAGCTCAAAACTTCACCCAATTTTTATAAACATTCTTCATGGAGTAGCAGCATGATCACTCAAGCCTCAAAACAGTAAAGGGATATCAAATATTTTTCTAAAGACTCTACAGGGAATCAATAATAGAGGCCAAGCTCAAAGTATTCCTATTTTCTTTTTATATGGGAATGCCAACTTCTCTAACAATCAGATTAAACAGACTATTCTGACAAGGAAAGAACTGGGTGAGAGCCAAATCCAACTGAGCCAGTAAGTTTTCTCTATCAATTTATTAAAATGCAATTTACTAAAAATTCAATTTATTGAGTCATACCAGGAAAAATTCAATATGCATTTATTTTTCCATGCAAAGATAAATTTGAATTCAGAATAAAGATAAATCATTTACCTCCAAGTATGATACTTTCAGAGTAAATTCGAAGTCACTCTTTTTATCAATTTCTTTGAAGAGCAGTTGTATTAAGATGTGTATAAGNAGGAAGATCCCCTGGAGAAGGAAATGGCAACCCACTCCAGTATTCTTGCCTGGAGAATCCCATGGACAGAGGAGCCTGGTGGGCTACAGCCCACAGGGTCGCAAAGAGTTGGACACAACTGTGTTTAACAGTGTGTACGCAGTCATCTACTTCCACTCCAACCCCTGGACTTTGAACTCTTTCAGGGCCCAGAAGCTGTATTATTTACCTCTAAATCCCTCAAGAGGCCTGGGCCTCAACTAGTGCCTCATCAGCACCCATCAAAGAACTTAAAATCTAACGAGGTTTCAGAGCAAACAAACAAAAACATATACAAGTCAAAGACGAGCAGAACCATAGAAAGCAAATATAGCATAAAGGTACTTTCATTGGGTCAGTTCTTAGGCTGTGGGCTTTTTGAAGGCAGGACTCATGTTTCATCCATTCCTGTATTGGCAGCACCCAATCACAGTGCCTGACACATAGTATATGTTCAAGAATCGTTTGAAGAATCAACCAGTCTCACCTTTAAATACGCCTTTTATGAGCGGTGCTACTGCTGTATTGAAGACTTCCTCTTGTTCAGTAGAGGGGTCAAACACAAAATCGTAGGTAAAAGATTTGTCAGTACCAACCACCACCTAGAGAAGGCAAGGGACAAGGAGTAAGGGAAAAAAAGAAAGGCTAGACCATACCCCTCACTGCTATTCGGCACCAGCTGTTCAGAGGGAGGCCCAGGATTCTGCTACGCACCTGAGGTTCCCCGGGTACGAAGGAAAGACACATTTGGCAGCCCTCATTAATCTCTTTGGGGACCAAAGGGCGACATCGCAGAGCCACTCTTACAGGAATGCCCTTCACCTCTTCCTTCATGATCCTACTTTCGCACCGTCTCTGCTGAGAGTAAAAAAAAAAAAAAAAAAAAAAAAAAGATGCTCTTTGATAAACCTTGGTAGGTCGGCAGGAGTGGGAGAGCGTCCTCCTTCAGTTCTGGCCCTCCTCGGAGGGTGAGGTGGGTTAGGGAAGTCAGCGGTAGCATACGGCGGCAGCCTCTCCCTCCCCGCTGGATCGCTGCCTCGGGAAAGTCACTGTCTCTCAGTCTTGGCCAGGACAGGACTGCCCATCACCCTGACCCTCTGAAAACAGCGAAGTGGCCTCTGAAATCGAAAGAAAAAGCCCAGCGGAGACGACGACAAAGAACCAAAGCACCAGGGTACCGGGAAGGGCAGATCCTGAGCTAAGGTGCCCCCTTAACTCACCAAACTAAACGTCCCTTACCAGGTCTCCCGCCGCCCTGTCCCAACCAAAGGTTTAACCGCCAAGTTTCAAATCACTCCCGGAGGCGCCAGCCAATCGGAGCGCAGACAGCCTGAGGGCGGAGCACGCACGTGGCGCGCGCAGGAAGACGCAAGGGAGGGGGACTTGCGCGTCGCTCCCTGACCCCGCCTCTTTCCGACTCAGCTTAACATCCGCTTCCGGTTCCCAGGCGGAGTTGGCAGTGAGCTGAGACTCGGCGCCTGAGGCCTGCGGGTTGAAGAGGTAGTNACGCACGTGGCGCGCGCAGGAAGACGCAAGGGAGGGGGACTTGCGCGTCGCTCCCTGACCCCGCCTCTTTCCGACTCAGCTTAACATCCGCTTCCGGTTCCCAGGCGGAGTTGGCAGTGAGCTGAGACTCGGCGCCTGAGGCCTGCGGGTTGAAGAGGTAGTAAGGCAACTTTTACAGTGCTGTGGGCACAGGACTCAGGCACGATGCGGGAAAGAGATCTGGAAGGTGGCTGGTGGTAAAGGAAAGGCCAATCTGGAGACCTCCACCATTACTCATCACATTAGGGGATGTGGGGCGGTGCCTTGCCCCGAGTTTCTATGGATAGTTGGAATCAGCATTCCGTTGAATTTCGAAAGTAGTCAGTTTTACATTCGATCCTGATTTCCTCCTCTNAAGGAAAGGCCAATCTGGAGACCTCCACCATTACTCATCACATTAGGGGATGTGGGGCGGTGCCTTGCCCCGAGTTTCTATGGATAGTTGGAATCAGCATTCCGTTGAATTTCGAAAGTAGTCAGTTTTACATTCGATCCTGATTTCCTCCTCTCTAGAATGAGGAGGGTAACATATGTTTCACAAGCTTGTTGTGAGAAAGCAGATCATTTCTATAGTGTTTCTAAGAGGTTGTTAGCATCCAGATATAAAGCCAAGTTGATAGTTTTCTTTCTTCTCTCCCAAAATCTATCACCTACCCAAAAGTGGGCTGGGCGTATAGACTGACAGTCTTGGAATGAGTTGGGTTGTTTTCTAAAACTTGCTGGGCTGTTTTCCTTTTTAAATCATTTTCATCAGCTTTGATTCACGCTTCCATTCCAGGTCCTTGCTGGAGATGGACAGCCGGATTCCTTATGATGACTACCCGGTGGTTTTCCTGCCTGCCTATGAGAATCCCCCAGCATGGATTCCTCCTCATGAGGTGGGAACCATCTGTACAAGGAATTTTTTTCCTGTAGGCACAGGATGATACATGAAAGGTAGGATGGCAGTTAGAAAGCTCAATGGAGAGTGAATCTTAGCTAGAAGTTGGATTCTGAGCAGCTGTTACTGAAACAGTGTTATCTGTTTTACTTAAACTAAGTCCATGACTTCACCTTCTCCTGGCGTCAGGGTGATGCATTTGTGTTCTGGATTAAAGTAGTAAGCCTGATAATAAGATTTCTGGGGTTGCTGTGTCTTGCAGAGGGTATACCATCCAGACTACAACAATGAGTTGACCCAATTTCTGCCCCGCATTGTCACACTGAAGAAGCCCCCCGGAGCTCAGGTGAGCTTATGGAACAGTTGCCTCTTGTACCAGGCTAGGTTTGACCATGCCAGGCCAAGAAGTTGGCCATGGTTGCAGGGGGTGAATTGGGAAGCAGATAAGGAGGCTCCGAATCTTTCTTTTATGAGCAGAAAAGCTGAGATGCCACTTCCACAACTTCTGACTGCTCTCTGAGGGACATAAGGCGAGCTATCATACATTGATCCTACTAGATATTCCTGTGTTTGTGGTCTGTATTGAGCCCCTTTCTGTGCTCTTGTCTTACAGTTGGGGTTTAACATCCGAGGAGGAAAGGCCTCCCAGCTGGGCATCTTTATCTCCAAGGTGCGTCTGCCTGGTAGGCAATATGGATAGCTACTTCCCTTTGTTATCAGATTGCTGAACCCTAATGTCCCAAGGCTGAGGAGAAGGATGATTCAGTAGACTTACAGAAGGGGCATAGTGAGACTGTCCTTGCCCACTTATAACTTCCTACCTACACAACCAATATAGTACCTTACATTTGAATGACATTTAATTTCACTTAACATTGTTTGAAGTTATCCTGCCTTGATTATATGTATTACAGGTGATTCCTGACTCTGATGCACATCGAGCAGGACTTCAGGAAGGGGACCAAGTCCTAGCTGTGAATGATGTGGATTTCCAAGATATTGAGCACAGCAAGGTGAGCACAGCACCTGGGCTGTGGTGAGGCTAGAAGCCATCCCAGGTAGGATGCAGTGGGTAAGATTAGCCTAATGTGTAACTTGATAAGAAAGAATCTCACCTTGATAAGAGGGAGGCAGCTATTGGTGACCCAGAAGGTTGGAGTGGCAAACTACTTTCCTCCTGTTACAATTCTTTCCTGGGTTGTATCTCCTCATTTGTATAAGCTGCCATGTTCCTTCCAGGCTGTTGAGATCCTGAAGACAGCTCGAGAAATCAGCATGCGGGTCCGCTTCTTTCCCTACAGTAAGTGCCCTCTCTCTTTTTTGCTTACCTGGCAGAACCCTCAGTAGGAACTCTTTAAATACTGATTACTAGAGGCCCCACAAGTTGGTGATGGGGAGTTGGGAGCTCAGGCCAGAAAATAACCTGTGCTTTTCTTCCTTTTCTTTCTTGTTTTCCCCAAGATTATCATCGCCAGAAAGAGAGGACTGTGCACTAGAGAGTTGCAACCCACAGCCCTCCACGTGGGATCTCCTAGGACAAGCTAGCTAGGTCTCAGGGAAGCCATCTGGGAAACTACTCTCAGCCTCACCCTGGGAGAGTGGAGTCGGGATGATGGGGAGACAGCAAGACCCTGCACTGAGCCAGCCAGCCAACTGCATTTTCCCAACTGTACTGTGCTTTGAGTTCTCTAGTTTTCTATGTGGGCTTCATACCCTGGAAGGAGAAGGATGGTGATGTCTAGGTATCTCTTAGCTTGTGGAGAACCCTGCTAGAGAAGGCAGCTGACATTATTGAATACCATGTGCTAGGCAATTTCACATATTTTGTGTCATTTTCATCAGCATATACAAATCAGTAGAAAAAGGATATTGGGCCCCCCTCCCCTGCTAATCTGCCTGACCATCTCATCCTATCCTTATACTAGCAGTATATACCCATACATTTTGGAGACTGCAATGGAATCATGTTTTCCTCCCCTCCCTCACTCTATTTTCTCTCTGCAAAAAAGTAAAACACAATGCTGAGGACATGCTGGTGTGACTTTTGAATGATTCTGGTTGGGTGATAAATGCTTTTGAGATAAAAATAAAAGCTCTTCCAAAGAGGAACCACTAGAAGCAACAGAGCAACACTGTACGTACTNCTCTATTTTCTCTCTGCAAAAAAGTAAAACACAATGCTGAGGACATGCTGGTGTGACTTTTGAATGATTCTGGTTGGGTGATAAATGCTTTTGAGATAAAAATAAAAGCTCTTCCAAAGAGGAACCACTAGAAGCAACAGAGCAACACTGTACGTACTTCACAATTATCTCTTTCTGGCCAGAATGTTAGGGAGACCCAGGAAGCTTATCTGTAGTATGACTGAGGAATGGGTATAGGGTGAGGGGTACTGGAGGAATTGGTGTTCCTTCCCCCATGAACTATGGCCACTTCTGTGCAGAAGCCAGTATTAATATAGTTCTGTCTTCTCTTTTCCCAGATTCTTTCATCTGGAACATAAACTAAGGGAGAGGCTTAGATACATTTCTTTTCAGGGATAGCAGTAAGCAGTCGGTTCCCAATTTCCACCTGGTCGGTTGAGTAGTACTGACTGCTTGCTGATTTCCCCCTTGTCTTCACTCCAACCCCCAAATAGCCTTCTGCCATGTTCTTTGCAATCCATTGTTAGATATTCCAGGCCACGTGTAATGCCACTGACATGTTCACAGTNTTCCCAATTTCCACCTGGTCGGTTGAGTAGTACTGACTGCTTGCTGATTTCCCCCTTGTCTTCACTCCAACCCCCAAATAGCCTTCTGCCATGTTCTTTGCAATCCATTGTTAGATATTCCAGGCCACGTGTAATGCCACTGACATGTTCACAGTACCCATTAAGAATAGAAAGTTATCTAACAAGGTATGGGGTGAAGTTGTACCCCGTAATGAAAGTCCCAAATTTTCCTTGAAGAATCCTGGGAAACTTCAGTATATATTTTGAGGCCCTTCCCGCTGAAGAGTGATGCTGTTGGTTTGAGATGTAGCCTAGATGTCTGATTTTTTTAATATATATTTATTTTTTATTTTTTGTACTTAAAGATCTTTTTATTCAAAGTCACAGTACAATTGTGTACATCAACTATGCCTCAATTTTTAAAAATCACAATTAGAAGGCTGCACCTCTACACTTTCAGCACCACCTCTACTCATGTTGCCGCAGTTAACTCACTTTCCCACTCTACTCTCCCCAAATTTTGCACAAACCAACCAATTTACTGACTCTGCCAAGCACTAATCAACCAGGGTTTCCACCCCACTTCTTTTTAATGAATTTGAGTAAGTCTTCAAATATGGGAAACTGTTCTAAATAGTAGTAACATATCTCTGTGAGGAAGTTCTGGTTCTTCTGATAAACACCCCCCCCAACCCTAGCTCTACTATGGTACCTCTTCTAGAGGCTCAGTGCTCTTGTCAGGTAGCAACATCCTGGTGAGCAGAGCTGGAGGTACAGTCAATCTAGCTGTCTCTGTTTCCTGGAAAGTGAGTGTTAGTCGTATCTGACTCTCTGTGACCTCATGGATTGTAGCCCACCAGGGTCTTCTCTCTATGGAATTCTCCAGGCAAGAATCCTGGAGTGGGTTGCTGTTACCTTCTCCAGGGGAATCTTCCTGACGCAGAAATCGAACCTGGGTCTCCATTGCAGGTGGAATCTTCACCATCTGAGCCACCAGTGAAATCCCCCCCAACCCCCATATAGAATATATGTTCATATTTGCTCTGCTGCCCCCAAATGGCCATCTGAATAAGAAACTAGGGGCTGAGACACTTGCACAAAGACATATTGGCTGAGTCTACTAAATATTGAGGTTCAAGACTCTCCCTGTGGGTAAAAGGTTTTAAATCAACTCATCTAAGAAGTGTAGTGAACAGGGTAAAAAGTCCCAGCCAGGTACCACAGGCCTAAGAGGCAAAAATCCTCTTGCCCTAAATTGGTTCTTACTTTGAGTTACTTAGAATGGTTCTGTGTTGGGACACTACCGTGGTGCAACTGCATTGTGGAAGTGTAGGTATGGTGTGGAGAAGGCACAAACAAGAGACTGGGGTGAAAGGACCTGTCATATATTGAAGGTGTAGATAAGAAAACAATGAAGGAACTGTGTTGGTCTTTGAGATACTCTAGCTGCTGTAGCGGAGAAGGCAATGGCACTCCACTCCAGAACTCTTGCCTGGAAAATCCCATGGACAGAGGAGCCTGGCGGGCTGCAGTCCATGTGGTCACGAAGAGTCGGACACGACTGAGCAACTTCACTTTCACTTTTCACTTTCATGCATTGGAGAAGGAAATGGCAACCCACTCCAGTGTTCTTGCCTGTAGAATCCCAGGGATGGGGGAGCCTGGTGGGCTGCCATCTATGGGATCACACAGAGTCAATCACGACTGANGCAGGGATGGCCAGGAAAGCTGAAGCAGTCACAGAGTGTAGGTGGCCTTGCCAGAGGGAAGTCAGGGGTCATTTGGAGGAAAAGCACATGCTGCAGGAAATCTAATCACTAGTGTGGAGTGGGGGTAGGAGGCTTGGTGTGGGGAGTTGGTTCATTCTAGATAGTTCCATTATCCTCCTCCAAGAGGAGGAAGTACCAAAGAGATCAGAAGGCACATCCGGACAAGCTGATTTATTGAGTGTTGCAGGGGGCTCCCACACGTAGGTACTGGAGCCAGGCGCTCAGCTGCCCTCATTCCCCTCAGCTGCCAAAGCCTCCTGGCTATCCTCTCCACTGGGCTCCTGCTGAGCAAACTCCTCGATGACTATGTCCTCAGAACTTGCAGAAGCAGCAGAAGAGAACAGAGGGTTAGGAACAACTCTGAGCATCATCCACTCCCATTTCCTGATCCCAGAGAAGTGATCCCTTCCTTGCCACTCAGACCCTCACCCCCTCTCAGCTGCCCCCCTGCCCCCCGCCACGGACCACACTGGGTTTGTTTCCTTCATTCCTTCCCCAATCTCCAAACACAAAAGTTTCTCCCTCAGAGGGGAAATAAGAATTGGGGGTAGGAAGGAGAGAAGGCATGGAAAAATGAAAAACAAGAAATAAGGGCTCGGAGGCAGGGAAAAAAGAAAAGACTGGAAGGGATGAGGGTAAAGGCCGACGACTGGGAGAAAAGCAGGAGGTGGAGGGTGGAGGATGCAAAAAGGGCAAGAGGGGCTTATGAAAAGCACTGTACTAAACTACAACATGAAGTTAAGCCATATGTTTCCACTGCACACCTATTGAAAACAACACTCCAGGGAAGCTTTTGAACATTCCCATTGTCATAAAATGGAGAGCGGCAGTGGGGAAAGGGGCGGGGGCGAGGTTTCCAGGCCTCACATCTTACCTAGCAGCTTCTGTAGTGAGCAGAGACAGGGAGGAAGTACGGATTGAAGCTGGTAAGTTCCCTGAGGAAATGTCTTGTTACTCTTCCCTCTTTCTTTTTGACCCATCCCCCTCTCATACATACACAATACACACACACATGCATGTGTGCACACACGCCTACACACAATTGCCCTGAAAACCTAGTCCCCCAACCTACCTATTGCTATAGAATCTCTACTCAAACTGCCAGTCCTAGATTCATGAGATCAGAATTGCTTGGGACCACTGTTCCTGTGATTCCCACCTGGTCACTCACCGTTTGACGGCTTTGGATGCATCAGGATCAGGGGCAGCTCCACACCAACATCACTGCAAGGATCCCAAGATTGGGTTACAGAGCTCCCTCCAAGGCTACTCCCTGAACCTCTCTCCCTCAGTTTTTTGGTCCTAGGTTGCCCTTAGATTCTCCCTCATCACTCTTTTGATCTGATTGCATCCTCCCTTTGTTGCCCTGGTTCCCCCCACCCCATAGTCTCTTACCTGGCTGTCAGGTCGCCTAGGATGCTGAGGGTAGAAAGACACCCTAAAATTAGCAGCTGGAAATGGAAAGTAGCAACCTAATTTGACAGGGGAATTAGGGATTATAAGGCCAACTCAACCACAGAATTGGTTTCTGGAAGGGAAGGTAACCTGCTCATGGAGCTCACAGGTTTGGGAAACAGGTCCAGAGAAGGGGTGCATTGAATGGGTCAGTCCAATTGGGAAGAAAACAAAAGTGGCTCCCCAGCCCCTGCCCAGACAGACCCTGCATTCTCACTCACCCTCCACAGGACACCATCAGGTTGACTCTGACTTTGTAGGACACCAAGATCCCCAGCAGCTCCTTGTCCACTCCTGGTCGAAGACTAGGAGGTGGTAGTATTCATTGTTGTGTGTTTGAGGGGAAATGGCTGCGAGGGAGCTAACTCATTCAGTCCCCCAGTCCCTTCCTGTGCATCTTTTGTCATCTGACAGGTCTCCCAGGCTCTGATCTACTCATTGGGATCGCATTTCTGTTCCTCAAACCCAGTTTTACCATGTCACCCTCTGCTCAAGACGCTACCTCTCTGAATATAATTAATACACTGCTTGACTTTCACAACCCTTAACAATTTGGCCCCACATAGCGTCTCTAACCAGAGAAGGCAATGGCAACCCACTCCACTACTCTTGCCTGGAAAATCCCATGGATGGAAGAGCCTGGTGGGCTGCCGTCTATGGGGTCACACAGAGTCAGACACAACTGAAGTGACTTAGCAACAGCAGCAGCAGCCTCTCTAACCTTCCTGCCCTAACTCCCTAAAACCTGGGATACGACCTAACCAGACCTATCCTCTCTCCTTTCTCAGAACAAGTCGTGCAGATTCTTACCATCTAATGTTTTCCCGGGCTATATTCCCAACTTGGAACTCTCTTTTCTTCCTCTGTTGCTATCCAAATCCAACACATTCTTCAAGATCTAGCTCCTTCTGTCTCCTCCAGCTATGCTGGCATCTTTGAACTCCTATTGGATTTATAATCTGAACTACACATACTAACATTTAACTGACAGATGGCATTCACATTCCTCTTTTTTCAATTTTTTAATATAAATATTTATTTTAATTGGAGGCTAATTACTTTACAATATTGTATTGGTTTTGCCATGCATCAGCATGAATGTGCCATGGGTGTACATGTGTTCCCCATCCTGAACCCCCCTCCCAACTCCCTCCCCATACCATCCCTCTGGGTCATCCCAGTACACCAGCCCTGAGCACCCTGTATCATGCATCGAACCTGGACTGGCGATTCGTTTCACATATGATAATATACACGTTTCAATGCCATTCTCCCAGATCATCCTGCCCTCGCCCTCTCCCACAGAGTCCAAAAGACTGTTCTATACATCTGTGTCTCTTTTGCTGTCTCATATACAGGGTTATTATTACCATCTTTTAAAATTCCATATATAGCGTTAGTATTGGTGTTTTCCTTTCTGGCTTACTTCACTCTGTATAATAGGCTCCAGTTTCATCCACCTCATTAGAACTGATTCAAATGTATTCTTTTTAATGGCTGAGTAATACTCCATTGTGTATATGTACCACAGCTTGCTTATCCATTCATCTGCTGATGGACATCTAGGTTGCTTCCATGTCCTGGCTATTATAAACAGTGCTGTGATGAACATTGGGGTACACATGTCTCTTTCAATTCTGGTTTCCTCGGTGTGTATGCCAAGCAGTGGGATTGCTGGGTCGCATTCCTCTTTTTTCCTCATTTCAGCCATAAACTGAAGGCAGAGACTATCTTCAACTTCTTTGTACCCTCCCACATTGCTTAGCATAGGAATGACTATGTAACAAGCATTCAGTGAAAACCGACTGATTGAAAAATAAGGCACAGGAGTTCCCTGGTGGTACAGTGGATAAGAATCTGCCTGCCAATGCAGGGGACACAGGTTCGGTCCCTGGTCTGGGAAGATTCCACATGCTGCAGGGCAGCTTAGCCCTTGTGCCACAACCACTGAAGCCCACATTAGAGCCCATGCTCTGCAATCAAGAGATGCCACCACAATGAAGAGTAGCCCCTGGTCACCTCCACTACAGAAAGCCCACACACAGCAACGAAGACCCAGTTCGGCCAAAATTAATTAATTAATTTTAAGAAAAGGAAAATACAGAAAGCCATATGATCTTGGGGATTTTCCAAAATTTTTCATTGCCCTAGGATGCTGATCCTCTATCTGCAAAGTAATGCTATTGGGATGATTTCTGAGTCTCTTTCAAGCAATAACAATGTATTGCTACATGATTGATAAAGCACAGAGAAAGGCAGTGGGAATGAATGCTTGTCAGATGGTGGCAGATGGTTTTCCGTAGGAGACACATCTTACACTAGGGCCTCCAAGTGTTAGGCATAGGACCAAATGAATGATGATATAATTCTATCAGTTCCTATCATATTATTTTTTGTCCTCTTTTCTCTCCATTTCTCATCTGTCTTCCACTGAACTTCTATCTTCACTAGAGAGTAGCTGCTACAGAGATCACAGTGTTAGAGCCATATGACATGTGATAGCATCTTTTCCACCTCTGCCACTGTGCAAGCTTGGACAAGTTCCTTCGTCTCTCTGAGCCTCAGAGATAGAATAAGAACACATATTCAGCCTAATTAATGGGATTCTTATGAGGATAACAGTACCATACATAAGACCTTTCTGAGCTGTAAAATATACAACATAAGGAATTTTTCCTATCCACTTTTTCCTTTCTTGTTGCCTATGACCTAAACCTGTCATTGGTCCCATGGGTATTATTTAGCTTACTGTTGGCCCTCTTGCCTAGAGGTGTCTCTGAATGTTTAGAATTTTTTTGAAACAGGTAGGCTTCATTGAAGGTGAAACCTCAGAACTGTATATATAACACACAGAATGGGTTGGGGGGGGGGGTAGAAAATGAAGGCTGGGAGTTACGCGTGAGCTTACATTGTGCTAGAGGCCAGATTGGTGTCACCCTGCTTGAGTTTGCCATCCAGTGCCAGGCCCTGTTTCTGGCAGTTGTCTGCCAAGAGCGGGGTTACTGCAAAGCTCTTAGAGAAGGTGGAGTTAGCAGCTATAGTCTCCCTTTGAAAGGAAAAGAAGAGAAGAACTTAAGCTAGGTTTGCCAACTAAGTGATTCTCATTCCCGAGAGTATTTTGTACAATTCCATGAACCTACTGGAATATTCAAGAGAGCTGACATGTCTGACTGTGGAGAGTGGGAACGATTCACTCTGGTGGGAAATCGTCTTATGCTCCCTCTCAGAATTCGATGATCCTCTTGTGGGTATCCTCCCTCTAGCTCTCTTCAGAATCCCTCCCTTTTTCCACGTCAACCCTCACCTTGACCTTCCTCAGTCCTGGCTTCTTCCCCACTTCCTTCTTTCCCCAATCCTCTCCTCTACCTCCAGACCCTGACCCTCTTTCCACCACCCTACCCCTCAGCTCTGATCCCAGCCCCAGCGCCAGCTCACGTGAATTCCTGAACGAACACAGTCTTGGTGTACTTGTCTAGTGAATACAGGACGACATCTGTGATCTGGTCAACTGCAGAGCCAGGAAAAGCACATAACTATAGTTAGTCATCCACAAGACCCCAACTCACTGCCCTTGTACACGGGCATACTTCATGCGATGTACTAAAATGTACATATATGGTGAACAGAGATGTATGTTTTGATAAGCCTGCAATGGAGGGAAAGCCTAGATGAATGCAGACTGGGTAAGTGGGGGCAGAGTTCTGGAAAAAGACGTATGGATTTGGGACCAGGGCCAGGGAGACAGGAAAAGAAGCTCACCTGAAATCTTGATTTTTTTGATGACCTTGTTGGTAGAGTTGTTGATGGAAACATTGACAGAGATGGGTTTGCCATGATAATTTACCTAAAGCAGGAGGAGAGGCCATTATAAGGTTGGAGGGAGAACACTCAGATAAAGACCTAGAATTTGTTTCCTCAGCACTCTTGCTGACCTGGTCTCCACGCCTGTCTTCCCAAGTAGGTGATCAATAAAGAAAGGGTTTCAGAGCACACTAGGGGGCAAGAAATGGGGGTCACAAACCTCCTTGTCCATCCAGGCCTGGAGTTGTAGGGGCTGAGCTGACAGGAGGAAGCGGCGCACAGTCTGGGCCCAGGGGCCAGGGCCTGGTTCCAGGGGGGCAAACTGTATTTTCCGAATCACCAGCCGCACAGAGTCTCTAAGTAGAGGCCAAGGGGACAGCCAGAACATCTCCTTAGGACCTACAGACCTTTCTTGTGCCAAACCTATAGCCCAGTCCTCGCTTGGGTGGTGGAGGTGGCAGAAGGTTTCCCTCAGAGAATGCCTTGGGACCCTCAAGGTAGGTATCTAGACCATAGGTCAGCAAACTGGCTCACTGACTAAGTCTGGTCTGCTGCTTGTGTCTGTATGGCCCACAAGCTAAAAATGGTCATTACATTTTCAAGTGGTTGAAAAAAATCAAAGAACAATATTTCATGACATGTGGAAATTATATATAATTCGAATTTCAGTGTTCATAAAGTATTGGGACATAGCCATGCTTGTTCATTTACGTACTGCCCATGGCTGTATTCATGCTACAGTGGCACAGTTCAGTAGGTACAACAGGAAGTACATTGTTCACAAAGCCTAATATTTCTTGTCTGGCCTTTGACAGAAGAGTTTGCTGACCCATGCTCTAGAGCAAAGAAGAGAAATTAGAGGAGAATCAGAAATGGGCGTCTGAATTGGTGGTGATGCTGCTACACAGGTTAGAAGTAAGGATGTTTCTGTCCTGAGAGCAAGATCTGTTTCCTGGTGCAGGCTAATGGCAGGGATTTTGAAGTTGACCACAGAAACACCTCTTGGAGACTTTCTCCTCCAGGTTTTCAGCACAGAAACTCTTCACTTCAAAGTCAACACCGCAGGCCTGCAAAGGGGCAGAGGCAAAGGGAACTCATTTCTGACACTGCCCACTCCCTTCCTCATGGGTTTATAAGGAAATGTCTGATCCCACCCATTAGCTGTCCCTTTCTCCAGTCTTGTCCATTTATCCCTCTGTCCACCTTTTTGAGAACCTAGGCCTCACCTTTCCTGTATCATCAGGACCTGGCTGCAGTGTCACCGAACAGGGCAGGTTGACAACCATCTAAAGGATCAGAAGGAGGTCAGCAAACAGAAGAAATAGGGACCCCTTTACTCTGTTCTCTTTGTTAAGCTTTCTCTCTTAATCTTCCCTAGAAGCCTTACCTAGGGCTTGGGGTCAGTACCTGCAGGGTAAAGGGGTAGGCATTGTCCCCCAGCTTGTGCAGCAGTCGCTCCTGCAGGACTGTGAGGGGGCCCCGGGGGCTGCTGGGCTCAGCTGGGACCACTTGCTGGACCTGTACATACAGATCTTTGCGGAATGTCAGACCAATCACATCCAAGTCATCATGGCCATAGCGAAAGGCACAGGTCAACATGACAAACACTGCAGGCAAAGGAACAAGAGAGTGACCTGTCAGGTCTGAGGGGGAAAGGAGATCTTAACAGCATCAGAAGAAGCTCAGAGGAAGACATGGAGAGACAATGTAATATCAAACCAGTATGGCCATAAAGAATAGAATTAACACATTTGACTACAGTAAAATTTAAAACTTCTTTACATTAAGAATCTTTATAAATAATGAAACAAGCAAAAGCCTGAGGAAATATTTGCAACACCTGTAACAAAAGTTTAGTGTTCATAGTATCTTAAAAAACTCCCACAAATCAGTAATAAAAATACGAACATTCCAATATAAAAGTGTGCAAAATGTATGAATAGGCTCTACACAGAAGCATGGAATGGAATGGCCAATGAAGTATGAAAACATGTCCAGTCTTATTAGTAATCAGATAAATGCAAATTAAAGCCACAATGAGATAACATTTCTGCCTCCTCAGACTCAAAAATTTTTAAGTCTAACAGCACTAAATGTTGAACAATGCTCCAGATGTGAAACAATTGATTGCATACTGTGGTGGGAGTATATGTTTATACAGCCACTTTAGAAAACTGTTGGACACTGTCCAATAAAGTGGGATGTGCTCATATCTTATGAAACAAGAAT
Source organism: Neotragus pygmaeus (assembly GCA_006410875.1). NCBI lineage: Eukaryota > Metazoa > Chordata > Mammalia > Artiodactyla > Bovidae > Neotragus > Neotragus pygmaeus. The sequence goes on from SJYV01004807.1 coordinate 73,320, forward strand.
TTAGTGGAACTCTTGCTCTTGTCTATAAGGAGAAACATATAAAATGTCCATGGCGTCAGTGTTTGTCATGGCATAAAACTGGAAATGATTTAAATATCTATCAATGGGAGAGTGGGTAAACAGTTATGGTATATTCATATCGTGGAATATTAAACTGAGATTAATGAACCTGAACTCCATGTATTAGCATGGTTAAGTCTCAAAAGTTGAGTAAAAGATGCACAATCATACCATGTATATAAAGTTGAAAAGCATGTAGAACAATACCAAAGTTGCTCACTGATATATAAAGTTAGAAGTATAGAAACATCATGGGAACAATAAATATCAAATTTAGAATAGTTATTACCCGAGGTGGAGGCAGGAAGGAAAGGAGGGAGGGAGGAAGGAGTATGGGATTAGGGAAGGATACACAGGAGACTTCAGTTGGTTTCTGTAATTCTTTTTAAAACTAGGTGATGGGTACAGGATATTCATTGTGTAATTCTCTAGGGTGAGAACCTAGGTTTGCATACGACTTGTAGAAATCCCTCGTGTTGTCTGAGCATCAGTTATTTCACCTTTCGATAATAGGACTGCAGAAGAGCTCTACAGTTATTATCTCTGTTTTATAGGTAGAGAAAATGAGCTCAGAGTAGCTAAATGACAGCCCAGGATTTTAACTCAGACATGACTCTAAAGCCCAGACTCATATGCCCAACTTAACTCACAGGATGGTTGTAAGGACGTGATGTACGAGAAATCCCTGTGGAAATTTAAATTATAGATGTGGATGATGATGATGATCATGGGAATATTAGAAAAATGGAACAATAATAATTGAACTTATACATTACAGCTAGTACCTAAGATTATTGGGACAAATAGAAAGCTACTTCGTGCACTAGCGGAGTGTGGGATAGGGTACAGAAAGATATCTTTCCAAGGATAGTGATAGAGACTGAGGGAAGGAAAGATTTACAACAGGGGTTGGGGAAAAAATGAAATAGGGGTCAAGAATCTTATTTTTAATCAGGAGCCCTGACCCAAAGAAAAGAAAACTACCAAGAGCCACACACTAGTAGAAACCAACTTATTTTTGTATTTTTAAGAAATCGAAATATACAACAGCCAGATTATCTGCTTTTAAAATTACAAACAAGCAAAGCAAATGAATGTATATTCAAAAGATACAACAAAGACTGAAAGTAGCGATAATGGTAGTGCTTATAATGACTGGGACAATGGGCAGCCTTATGCCCTGAACGAAAGTGAAATTACTCAGTCGTGTCAGACTCTTTGCGACCCCATGCGACCCACCAGGCTCCTCTGTCCATGGGATTTTCTAGGCAAGAATACTGGAGTGGGTTGCCATTTCCTTCTCCAGGATACCCTGCACGAGGGAGAGTTAATTGGTACAACCATTTTGAAGGGCAATTTGGTGATAGAAAGCTTTAAAAATGTGTGACTACCCTTTGGCCATTCATTCCTTTTCCAGGCATTTAGTCTAAAGAAATAATTGGACAAGTATGAAAAGAAATACATACAAGCATGTACTTTATGGGGTTGTTTGTCATAGCAAAAAATGTCCAGTGGTTAAAGTTGGCAAAATACACTATGGTGCACTCATATAATATAGTACTAGGCAACTAAAAAATTTATAGATTTTTACATATTATATAGGCAAAAAAGAAGATTAGAAAGTATTATGTATAATATAGCATTTAAAATAAAAATATAGATATTTTACACAGAAAATATGAATAAATGTGAACTGAAATATCTGTGATTATCTCTAGGTGAGAGGATTACAGTCTTTCTCCTTCATCTGTACTTTCTAATGTTTCTACATGAAGACAAACTTAACAATTTTCAAAAGATACAACAAATTAAATTCATCTTGGTTTCCCAGTTATGCCAAAAAAAGTGGGAAAAGGGAGAGCAAGAATAGGGAAAGGAAAGAGGGAGCAAAGGAAAGAAAAAAATAGAGAAGAGGAGGAAAAGAGGTGGCTGGAAGGAAGCAAGGGAAGGGATGAAGTGAAAGAGAAGAGAAATCAGAAAAAGAGGAGGGGCCAGGCAAAAGGGTACCTAATAGCCCCTGAGCTCAGGGTGTGTTAATCAGGTAAATTGTTCTTGTCACATCTTGTCACATCTGTGTATGTGGTGGGAAGGGCATCACCCAACCCCCATGATCTTATTGATTCTCTGACAGTTTACAATCATCCTTTTTCATGTTAAGAAATAGCTTGTTTTAATTTTTTTTAATTCAACATCTATTCTAAAGTTATTTATATTTGTGTTTATTACATAAATAATACATATTAGTTGTGTGACAATTAGAAAACACACAAAAAAAGAGAAATCAAAGTTCTGCCATCATTCATATTTCAGAGATAACTGCTCTTAATTTGTTTCATTTGCTTCCCAACTTTGTTTCTGTAATTAAATATAAGGCCACCTTAGATATTTATGACTTATCTTTCATTGCCTTTTTGAAATAAAACATTTTATTTTGAGATCATTGTAGATTTACATGCAGTTGTAAGAAATAATACAGAAAGATCCCACATCAACTTTTGTTAAACCACAGTTCATTCACACTACCACATATATAGCCCTAAACTGGACTTTTTCATTCAGTGGCATAGTATTAGCATATTTTACATCAACAAGTGCAACTCAAAAGAAAAAAAATACATATTTGGAAATGTTATGCAAGTAAGATTATCTTGATAAAAGTAACAAAGCATATAAAAAAGCTAAGGAATAAACTTAAATACATACAGCTTAAATGAATAATAATATAAAACTACTAAGGGACATGAAGATGAAAATTAAAGGAATAAACACATTTTATTTCCTGGGTCGACATACATTTTTTAAACTAAAGATTTTTTTCTGGTCCAGGAGGATTCCACATGCCGCGGAGACTAAGCCCATGCACCCTAGAGCCTGTGCTCCCCAGCAAGAGAAGCCACTGCAATAAGTCTGTGCACCACAATGAAGAACAGCCCCTGCTCGCCGCAACCAGAGAGGGCCTGCACACAGCGACGAGCCCCAGTGCAACCAAAACAAATAAAAGAATTTCCTTATACTACTCCTTTATAGTCACATCCTTCCCACACCCTTACACCCTGGCAACCACTGACCTGTGCTCTTTCCCTATACTTTTGTCTTTTTGAGAATGTCATACATATGGAATCACACAACCTCTTGCCTTGAGAGTTTCTGAGCAGAGGAGTGATGTAGTTAGGGCTATTTCAGGAAGATCACTTTGGTGTTGTGTGAAGGATAAATTGCAAGAGAGTAAAACTACATATTGAGAGACCAGCTTCAAGAATTTAAGCTGGAGATGACCATATGTGGTACATATTCATTAAAGGGCTTATTGTAATTAAAGAGGTGTAAGAGTAAAAAGAAACTAGAGCATCGTTACATATTTTTGTTTCCATTTACTATAGTGTCCACTGATTACTCTAAGGGTATAATGGTACACACAGAGACAGAAAACAAAAATAGGACACAAGAAGACACATACAGAATAGTTCAAATTTTATTTTTTTAAAAGGACAAGTGTATGTAGATAGTAAAATGTCTGGAAGGTGTATAAATATATACCAAGATCTTACTGTGTTTATTTCTGCATGATGGAATTACAAATGATAGTTTTCTTCTATATAATAGTTTACATTTCCAAAGCCATATTTCCTCTCCTCTAGCTCTCACACCCCAACTCTGATGCCTGGAGAATAGGATATGTGTAGTTCTTTGTTCCTTTTTACCACTTGATATAATTCTAGGCACATTAGATACAATAAAATTTATCATCATCATTTTATCAGTTATATTTCTAAGTCATTAAGGAAAGAGTTCAGGTACTGTAATCAAGTGACTTGACCAGAATTACACAACTAAGGGTAAATCAGAATGGGATGTAGGGCTCATATCCCTAATCTATATATCTTTCAAAAACCCTTTTATTATAAANCTCTTATACACATCTCTCTTGAAGTAATGTTTAGAGACCCAATTATCCCAGATTATGTTCACAGCAGGAGTAGATCTCCTGTAAATGGGGGTGGAGTGGACAGGGGAGGCTGAGTGTACTGAGCTGTGTGCACACATCTGTGAGCCTTGAACTTCTTTTCTTGTTGAAGAGGAAGGTAACACAAGATTCTTGGCCCAGAGGCAGGTTGTCCCGGCATAATGTTGCCTGTGGACAGAAAAAGCAATTGACATCTTTACATGTTTGCCCCCACCACAGCCAACCTGCCCCCATACGCATCCTCAGCCCTTGACTCGCTCCAATCCCTAAAACTAAGTCCACGCTATAGGCCCTAAGCAGCTTCCCTCACCTCATATGACCACTCATGGAATTAAAGATATTTTTGTCCTGCAGCTGCCAGGACCCCTGAAATGGCAGCAACAAAAGTAATCTTTCTTTCTTGGCTGTCCTTCCCATAGAACCCAGGCCCAGGTTTCATGGACATGGGGGATGTAGAGACAGGATCTCCAAACTCTGGCCGTACAGGACCCCACCCTACTTTATCTCAACATAGCGTTGGCTGGGCTTCAGTACCTATCCATAGATGCAGCCTCAACCCTCCAGGACAGCCTGTCCGTTCCTTACAAGGTGCCCATGGGTGTGGCTCAGGGGCTGGGCCTTCCCTACCTCCTGCTCGCCACTGTGGGTGCTGAACAGCTGTCCTGTATTCTCTTTGCCCAAATAACCATGTTAACCTTTGCCATTCCTTGTCAGTATGCACCCCAGGGCCTGGCTTTTAGTCGTTGTAACTCTCTGCTTTAGCTAGAGCTAGAAGCCCAGACTCTGAGGGGAAGGTTGGTGTCCATGGGGAAGGTGAAGTCAGAATCAATGTTCTTTTGGACTAGGCTTCAACCTATTTTTGTCTTTAGACCCACATTTGAAGCTTAGCCTCTCTTTCGAATCAGGTCCATGGTCCTCCCAGCAGGAAGAAAGTAGATCTGGTAGGCCTTTAATTCATTACTATGACTGAACTTAAATCATTCTCTCTTTTCCTGAAGTATGTACATTTCTTGACTGAGGTATAATTTAGCGAAAGTAAAATGCACAAATCTCAATTGCACAGCTTGATGAATTTTACCTACTGTGGAAAGCTGANCTGGTAGGCCTTTAATTCATTACTATGACTGAACTTAAATCATTCTCTCTTTTCCTGAAGTATGTACATTTCTTGACTGAGGTATAATTTAGCGAAAGTAAAATGCACAAATCTCAATTGCACAGCTTGATGAATTTTACCTACTGTGGAAAGCTGAATAATGGGCCCCAAAAGATATCAGGTCCTAATCCTGGGAAGCAATGAATTTTACCTTATATGGAAAAAAAGAACTTTGCAGATGTGATTAAATTTAGGATCTTGAGAGGGGGGAGACTATTTTGGATCATCTGGGTGGGCCCTAAATGTAATCACTAGTCTCTTTATAAGAGGGAAACAGAGGGAGATTTGACTGCTGAGACAGAAGGCAGTGTGAGGATTGCAGCCAGATGCGATGCTACAGGCTTGGAAGATGGAGGAAGGGAAGATGGAGGAATGCAGCTCTAGAAACTGGAAAAGGCAAGGACACGGATTCTCTCCAATAGTCTCTCATGGTTGCAAGGTGGCTATTACAGTTCAGGCATAGCCCTGCTGATACTTTGGTTTTGGCCCAGTGAACCTGATTTTGGACTTCTGGTCTCCAGAACTATAAAAGAATAAATGGTATTTTAAGCCATCAAATCTGTGGTAACTTTTTTGCAGCAGTAATAGGAAATTACTACACCTATGTAACTACTACCCAGATCAAGATATAGAACATTTGTAGCTCCCCAGAAAATTCCCGTGTCCCTTTCCAGTTGATAGTCTCTCAAAGAGAACCATCACTCTGGTTTCATTTTGATTAGGAGTATTTTCATTTTAGGGCTTCCCAGGAAACTCCAATGGATGGAGGAGCCTGGTGGGCTGCAGTCCATGGGGTCGCTAAGAGTCAGACACAACTGAGTGACTTCACTTTCACTTTTCACTTTCCTGCATTGGAGAAGGAAATGGCAACCCACTCCAGTGTTCTTGCCTGGAGAATCCCGGGGACGGGGGAGCCTGGTGGGCTGCCGTCTATGGGGTCGCACAGAGTTGGACACGACTGAAGCGACTTAGCAGCAGCAGCAGCAGCAGGTGGTGCTAGTGGTAAAGTGCCAATGCAGGAGATGTAAGAGACATGGATTCAGTCTCTGAGTCGGGAAGATCCCCTGGAGGAGGGTATGGCAACCCACTCCAGTATTCTTAACTGGAGAACCCAATGGACAGAGGAGCCTGGCAGGCTATAATCTATAGGGTCACACAGAGTTGGACAGGACTGAAGCGACTTAGCACACACATTTGCATTTTATGAGGAGGCAAGAGTAAGAAGGCAAAGGAATGCATCTCTAATGGTGAAGTATCTGGCCCCTGTGATAGATTAAGGGGAGACCTATTTTCAGATCTTTACCCACCCTCACTCTGTACACCCCAATGATATTTCCAAACCCGCCCTTCCAGTTAGGAAGTGATGCTCAGATCTCTGAGTGATAAATGGTTGGCTTATTCCATAAGGCATCGTAGCAGACAGGATTGTTTATCAACTCAATAGGCATCTCTCACTTCCTTCTTTTTGTTTTTATAATTCATTTATTTTATTTTTGGTTGAGCTGGGTCTTTATTGCTGCCCTTGGGCTTTCTCTAGTTGCACAGAGAGCTGGGCCTACTCTTCTTGCAGTGCACAAGATTCTCATCATGGTGGCTTCTCTTGTTGAGGAGCAGGGGCTCGGGGCACATGGGCTTCAGTAGTTAAAGCATGTGGACTCAGTAGTTGTGGCACATAGGCTTTAGTTGCCCACAGCACGTGGAATCTTCTCCAACCAGAGACTAAACCCGTGTCCTCTGCCCTAGCAGGTGGATTCTTTTCATATATCTATATCTATCTATCTTTATTTATTTTCTTATTTGGCTACATTGGGTCTTAGTTGAGGCATGTGGGACCTAATTCCCTACCCAGGGATCAAACCTGGGTCCCCTGCATCAAGAGCCTGGAGTCTTATCCACTGGACCACAGGGAAGTCCTTGCCCTTCCTTCTTGTGGACAGAATCCTCATTTTTCAGATACCCCACCTTCCTCCACATGGCTCACTTCTCCTCTTGGCCAGTCATGGTCATTTCATCCTCCTTGCCAGTTGTTGGTTTAATTATAGGCATAATGAAACTCAGGCCACTGAGATATGAGGGGAAGCATGGTAGGGAGATAGTGGGAAAGGTTTCCTGAGTAATAAAAATAAACACACAGGAAGAGAGCCCTTCCTCTCCTATCATCAATGGTATTTCCACGTTTGGTTGGATGCAATGCCAGAAATAAAACAGCACCTTGTGACCATGAGGTTTGCCAAACAACAGGCTGAAGGGTGCGATCAAAAAGATGGAAAGAGTTTTTCTTCATATAAAGAATTTTTTAATGACAATGTTAAACTAATGAATTAGCCGACTCAAAAGCTCCCTGCTCCTGGACTTAGATTATATGTTTCCTTATTTTAAACTCAGCTGAGTTGGAATATTCTGTTATTGCAGCTGACAGCACACCAGCAGACTTCAGTGGCATGTGGACAATGGCACTCAGTGTGGGAGGATGGAGAGGAGGCAGACTAATCAAATAGCAGAAACAGAGACTTCCCCTGCTGTCCTAGGTACTGGACACAGGTTCTGGCCTCTAGTCTAAAGTTGTTAACAGCCTCGCTGGAGATAAAGAGCAGACATTTAGAAACACTAAAAGGGAATGCTTCAGAAAGACCCCTGGTACAACACTAACCTGGATACAATTATATGGAACCGCCAGTCTCCCATGATTTTACTAACAAATTTGGACTGTTCGGGATTTCAGATTACTGCTCCTTTCCATCAAGCCTGTGGGGACTGTCTTGTTCCACTCCACACTACACCTTACTCTCAGCAGGTAACCTCACTTTTTCACCTCACAAGGAAAACCTAGACAATTGGGGTGAACTTCTCAATCTCCAAACCCTCCAAATTCATGTATACTTTAATTCCTAATGATGAAGAGGCTGATAACTGCCAGACACTGAGAGTTGACACATTGCCTCATTTTCTCCTCACAACAAGGTCGCTACTCATATCCTCATTCTATACATGAGGAAATAGAAATTTAGGAATACTTATCCACAGTCCTATAGCTAGTAGATGATGAAGCCATAGTAAACTCTAAGTCTGTATGACTCCAAAGCCTGCATTTCCCCCACTATTTCACTTTTCTCTCCTGTTCTTCCTTCCTTCCTTCCTCCCCATTCCTCCCACCCCCAACTCAGAGAAAGAGATTAGAAACCATGCCTTTCTCCTTTATCCTTCTTTAGGCCTCAAGGAAACAGTTAACATTGCAGAGAAACTGTCATCAAGACACGTATGAATATTAGATATGAGGGGCCAAGAGAGGGAAGACCGAAAGAGTAGGGGCACCAAAGGATCTCAGCAACAACAGTATCCATGTTGCTCCTTTCTGTCATGGGAAAGAAAATAATGAACTTTGCCTGGCACACTAAATTCTAGATATCAATGAGATACCCAAGTGGATACATGTTACAGCAAACAATAAATACAGGGCTTAGATTATAGATGTGAGAATCATTCAATTCAACTAACTATAACAAGGACTATTCATTCATGCAAGAAATATTTATTTAACACCAGGTGGCGCTAGTGGTAAAGAGCCCACCTGCCTAATGGAGAAAATGTAAGGAATGCCAGTTCAATCCCTGGGTAGGAAAGATCCCCTGCAGAAGGGCATAGCATCCCACTCCAGTATTCTTGCTTGGAGAACCCCGTGGACAGAGGATCCTGGCGGGCTACAGTCCATGGAGTCTCAGAGTTGGACTCAACTGAAACGACATAGCTCATAGGCTCTTGTATAAGGTTTATCTACTTTCTTAACATTGAAATGAACAGCCTTTTTTGGACAACAAGGTGTATAATTTGAAAAAAAAAATCCTGGAATATATATCATCATAACTTTACCTGGAAGGCTTTGAGAAAGACAGAAGTAAAACCAAATGCTTGTTCTCAGGGAACTCTGGGTATGATTTGGGCATGGGAAGATGTGGAGGAGATAGATAAAAACACAAGTGAGTATAATTCCAGGCAGTCTGTGGTATGTGTCATAATCTCAGTAGAAATCAAATGTGATAAGAATGTGAGAGAGAAATTTGGTTGGAGACAGATCTGTATGCTGGAATCTCAGTTCAGTTCAGTTCAGTCACTCAGTCGTGTCCAAGTCTTTGTGACCTTATGGACTGTAGCACACCAGGGCTCCCTGTCCATCACCAACTCCCAGAGTTTACTCAAACCCATGTCCATTGAGTCGGTGATGCCATCCAACTATCTTGTCTTCTCTTGCCCCCTTCTCCTCCCACTTTCAATCTTTCCCAGCATGAGAGTCTTTTCCAATGAGTCAGTTCTTCGCATCAGGTGGCCAAAGTATTGGAGTTTCAGCTTCAGCATCAGTCCTTCCAAGGAATATTCAGGACTGATTTCCTTTAGGATGGACTGGTTGGATCTCCTTGCAGTCCAAGGGACTCTCAAGAATCTTCTCCAACACCACAGTTCATTGGTCATTATAATTATTCATAACTTGTGAGTTAAATCATGACAGTGGATGGAGAGAGAGAGATGGAGAGAGGAATAAACAATGGAAGAATGGAAAGAGAGGAGAGGAGAGAAGAGATTCTGGAATAAGCCTTGGGGAAGGGTCACATTTGGAGGAAGGAGGACAGAAAGGAGCCAGGGAAGGAGACAGAAGGAATATCTAGAGGAATAGGAGAATCAGAGTAATATAAAGTCACAGAAATGAAAGTGAGGAAGAGTTTCACAGGAAAGAGCCAGTCTGGTCTGCAGCCTTTCATAAAGTAGGCATTCATTTTGGCCTAGGTGACATCAGTGGAAGCTAGCTTCTGGTTGGGGAATCAACATTCCCCAACATTCTGGTTGGGGAATCAACATTCAGGAGAGGTGTTTTCCTGAAGTAGCCACTGGGTGGTAGTGGTGGCAGCTGCGGCAGCTGCAACTGTGTCCAGGGACTGGCAGAAACACAGCAGAGCTAAATCAGCTTGAAGCAATAGGAGAAGAACTGGATCCTGCTGGGGCTTCTCTAGTTTTGTGGACACTGGAGTGTCCTCTTGAGTATATGCCAAGCCTCAAATCACATTTGTCCTCCTCTGAAGAAGCCAGCTTCATTCCTTGGAGCAGAGTAAATAATAGGAAGTACTTCATAGATTAGCAGCATTTTAAGGTTTATAAGGGGCTTCCCAGGTGGCACAGTAGTAAAGAATCCGCCTGCCAATGCAAAAGACATAAGAGATGCAGGTTGAATCCCTGGATCCAGAAGATCCCCTGGAGGAGGGCATGGCAACTCACTCCAATATTCATACCTGGAAAATTCCATGGACAGAGGAGTCTGGCAGGTTTCAGTCCATTGGGATCTCAAAAAGTTGGACATGACTAAACACAGCTGCACACATAGTTTGCAAAGTGTTTTTTACATCTATTAACCAATTCAGAAAACCCTGAAAGGTTTTCACTGATGAGAAAACTCAGTTATGAAGAGGGATCCAGGGTGACACAATTAATATGTGGAAGAACAAGGATTTGAATTCAGGTGTGTCTGGCTCCAAACACGTGGGCCTTTTGTGCAATATCAGTGTTCAGCTATCCAGGACTCAGGATATTATCTCTTCTTCCTTGCCTACCTTTTATCCACATCCTCTCCCACTCCCCACCACTGGGCAAGGATATTCAGGTTTTTCCCCCCAAAGAGATTTCTGGACCTTCCAGGAGATCTAGCTTCTAGCTTCTAGAGTCTCCCCTGCAGCCCTGCCTCCTCCTCCCTGGATCCAACTGGGTAATGTTCTTAGAACCTGAAGATCAGGTTCAGAGTCTCCATTGCATCACAGCTCCCTTCAGAGTGGTTCTGCTGTAGTCATCTCTCCCTTCCTAAGAGCACTACCCACCTCACCCTCAGAGCCCTCCAGGCCCAGAGCTTGCTTCCTGAGTGTAAGACCTTCATAATCACTCAGACTTAGTTAGTCCCAGGAACCTCAGGCCCAGAGCTCCTGACAATTCTGCATTCCCTAGTACTAGCCTCTTAAGCGTCTAGGTTTGGCATCTGTACTTTCTTGGCTGTATTCAGACAAGGGTCTTCTGGGGTGACAGAGAGAGATGAGAGGTGGTGTGTAAGAAGAGGTGGAGACTGTAAGGGAAGCATGTTCATTAGCATCCTTGGGGAAGAGTGAACCATGTCCTCACCACTTCCTCTTACATGTGTAATTATTGTTCAGTCACTCAGTCATGTCTGACTTTTTGCGACCCCATGGACTTCAGCATGCCAGGCTTCCCTGTCCATCACCATATCCCAGAGCTTGCTCAAAGTCATGTCCATTGAGGCAGTGATGCTATCCAACCAACTCATCCTCTGTTGTCCCCTTCTCCTCCTGCCTTTAATCTTTCCCAGCATCAGAGTCTTTTCCAACTCAATAGGCCTCTTGAAATTGACAGGTGAAAAAAATTCATCTTTCCCCAGATCTACTTTTCTCATAGCCTTCCTCATCTTTGTCAAGGGTATAAGTCCAGTTGCTCAGGCCAGAAACCTTAGAGTTACTCTTGACTCCTCTCTTTCTCTTATATCCCTTATCAATAATTATTGTTATCTTTACTTTCAAAATCTGGCCAGAATCTGCCACTTCTTACAACCTTCACCACTGTGGTCCAAGCCACCATCATCTTTATTGGCAATAGCCTCTGATCTGGTCTTCCTCCTGTGTACACCATCCTGTAGTCTGTTCTCAACATAGAGCTGGCCAGGGAGCCTTCTAAAATGTCAGTCAAATCCTGACACTTGTCTCTTCTAAACCCTTAATGGCTTCTCAGTCACTGAAAGAAGCCAAGGTGTCCTCACAATGGCTTCCAAGGACCTTCATGATCAGGTTCATGCTGAACTCTCTGACCTCATCTCTGTGTTTCCTCTTCCTCACAATCATCTGGTCTTTGTTTAAAAATCATCCTAATATTTAAAATAGAAACACTCTCTATTTTCTTTTTCTCCTATGCTTTTTCCCATAGCAATGATCATGATCTATATATTTCACTTGTTAATTTTATTATCTTTTCCTTCCCACCAGTATGTAAGCTTCATTTAGAGTAGGAGTTTTTGTTTTGTTTAGTACTGGTGAACTACCAGTGCCTAGAGCTGGACCAAGCACATAGTAGGCTCTCAGAAAGTATTTGCATATCCTTTCCTAGATTATGGCCAGTGGCTTAGAGAGGCCACTGAGATAACAATTAAGTCCATGAATGTTAGAGCCTAATTCAAAAGCTGACCTGCCTGGGTTTAAATCTTGAGTAATTAAATACTTCAACTCTCTGTGCCTTAGTTTTCTCATCAGTAAAGTAGGGATAATCATGGTACCTACTTCAGAGAGCCTTTAAAGCCCTTAATAAGTATAAAGCATTTAGAACAGTGCCTTGCATGTAGTTAGTGCTATATATACATTTCTTATAATTAGATGCACATGGAGTTAAGATTTATATCAATAGTTTAGATTTTCTAAAACATTCATTTCCCATTTTTCTGCTCATACAGATTTCTATGATCATCCTTCAGGTTTGGTTATCTCCAGTGACCTGGCTTTTCATCTGTCAAATTGGACGTTTCCTTGTGTACTCTCTCCTACTGTCATTTAGAAGCTGTTAAATAGTAATCTCGCTGGGCCCCAGTTTCCCAATCTTGATGGGCCTTGCTATCGCTAATGATTTCCCAGAACGGGAGGAGGTACAAGCCCCACCCCCAATCCCGTCTCCTTGATTATGCCCTCTGGCTGCCAAGGGGAAGGGTGACAGAGTCAGCTGGGTTCAGCCTCAAGGGGACCAGGTAGGATACATGCCAAGTTTCTTCAGTAAGGGTGGCAATGGGGTTCTGGGCTGGCCCAGGCTGGGAGAAGGCGCCAGAGATCACTGTAGTACAGAGACACTGGGACCAGGGGAGAGAAGTCACTGTGTGGAGAGATGCCCTCTTCACAGGGATGTCGCTCTTCTGGTGAGCTTGGAGAAAATTTGGGTCTGGGTATCATCCCACACTGGTCCTGGTAGGCCCCAACTCCCTTCAGCTAGCTAAGCTCTGAAGGACAGAGTTAGCTGCAGAAGAACAACCCAAATCCACTGACTACCCTCCTGAGCCCCACTGCTGCCTGCTACCTACTGCTCCCTGGGCTGGACCAAGGGATCTCTGGAAGAAGCCAGGCTGGCCTAGGTTACCTCCAGATGCATCCTTTCAACTCCCACTTGTGCCTCAACCATTGCCCTCCCCATCTCTGCTTTCTTTCCCCAGGTTAGGGCTAGGCAGCCAGGGAAATCCAGCTACCCTCACTCTGCCCTTTCCGCTTCTAGGCAGACCATGGCCAGTACAGAGTCCTTGCTGTTCTCAGCCTTAGGCACCCACTCAGATCCTGACAACAGAGAGATGAAACTGGACTGCCAGTTCAACGAGGAGTTCAAGTTCATCCTGCTACCTGTGACCTATTCAGTTGTCTTCCTGCTAGGCCTAGGCCTCAATACCCTGACCATCTGGCTCTTCCTCTTTCGCCTCCAACCATGGGATGCAACAGCCGCCTACATGTTCCACTTAGCCCTGTCAGATACTTTGTATGCCCTATCACTGCCCACTCTAGTCTGCTATTACGTGGCCCACAACCACTGGCCCTCTGGCACTGGGCTCTGCCACTTCATCCGCTTTCTCTTCTGTTGGAACCTCTACCGCAGTGTTCTTTTCCTCACCTGCATTAGTGTGCACCACTACCTGCGCGTTTGCCACCCGCTGTGGGTGCTGCGCTGGGGCCGCCCACACCTTGCTGGCCTTCTCTGGCTGTCTCATGCCCAACCTATTCTTCGTCACCATCAGCCCCAAGGGGGACGCCGTCTTGTGCCACACCACTCGGCCTGAAGAATTTGACCATTATGTGCCCTTCAGTTTGGCAATCATGGGGCTGCTCTTTGGTGTGCTCTGCCTGGTCACTCTTGTCTGCTATGGACTCATGGCCCAGCGCCTGTATCGGCCCTTGCCAGGGGCCACCCAGTCATCTTCCCATCTGCGCTCTCTGCATACCATCGCTGTGGTGCTGACTGTCTTTGCTGTCTGCTTTGTGCCTTTCCACATCACTCGCACAATTTATTACATGGCAAGGCTGTTGGAAGCTGACTGCAGGGTGCTGAGCATCGTCAACTTGGTCTACAAAGTGACTTGGCCTCTGGTCAGCGCCAATAGCTGCCTGGATCCTGTGCTCTATTTGCTCACTGGGGAAAAGTACTGACGTCAGCTCCAGCAACTCTGCAGGGGTAGCAGGTCCCGGCCTCCCAGGGCTGCCTCCTCTCTGGTACTGCTGTCCCTGCCTGAAGACAGCAGATGCAGGTGGAAAGCCACCCCCCAGGACGGCGGCTGCCCCACCCCTTGGGCAGATAGTTTGTAACATTGGAAGCTGGGAAGTGAGAGAAAGGGGGTGAGTGCAGGGCAGAGGGGAGGGAACCTAATAGTGACACCGGCTCTGGCTGCTTTCTCCTCTTCTCTGGGTTCTGGAAAGAGGCCCTCATCTTAAGGTTTAGGAGGAGCCAGAGAAGCCACATGTGACCCTATCACTCCTAAACCCTTCAGTTGCCCTCTCCTTTTTAGCCCAAAACACTAGAAGCCACTCTTTTTCCTCAACTCCTTTCTCTTTGTTTCTGTCCCCTTCCTGGGGCCACTGGTCCTGTTTCTTAGTCCTACATGACTTCTGGCCTCTCCCCCTGTTTCCTTGTACAACATGAATTCCTTCAGCCAGACCAGAGCATTTAACTGGAGGGGTGGAGAAGCTGGTGTGATCTCAGGATTGGGCTGACTTATTTGACGGTGATAGCCAGAATCAAGACGCGGGGGCCTCAGCATATCACAGGTGCCTGGGATGTGACATATATAGTGCCCNAACCTTGAGAAAGAAGAACAAAACCGGAGTCATCATGCTCCCTGATTTCAAACTATATGTAGAGCTATAATAAGACAGCATCATATTAGCATAAAAACAGATGCACAGATCAATGGAACAGCATAGAGAGCCCAGAAATAAACCTGCATATATATAATCAATTAATTTATAACAAAGGAGTCAAGAATATACAGTGGGGAAAGGGTAGTTTCTTCAACAAATGGTGTTGGGATAATTGAACAGCCACATGCAAAAGAATGAAACCATACCACTATTTTACACCCTACACAAAAACTAACTCAAAATGGATTAAAGATTTGAGCATGAGACCGAAACTGTGAAACTCCTTTTTTTTTTTGTCTTTAATCTCCATAAATGTTTTATTTTAAAGTTGTGTATCTGTATCTGTTTCTTTTTTTTTTTTAATTTATTTATTTATTTATTTTTAAATTTAACTTTACAATACTCTATTGGGTCCGCCATACATCGACATGAATCCACCACAGGTACACACAAGCTCCCAAACTGTGAAACTCCTAAAAGAAAATATATGTGGTAACCTCTTTGTCACAGGTCTTGGTGGTGATTATTTTGAATTTGACATCAAAAGCAAAGACAAAAGCAAAAATAAACATGTAGGATCACATCAAACTAAAAATGTCCTGCATAGCAAAGAAAGCCATCAACAAAACAAAAAGACAACCTACTGAATGGGAGAAAATATTTACAAATCATATATCTGATAGAGGGCTAACATCTAAAATATATAAAGAACTCACATGACTCAATAGCAAAAACCAAACAAACCAATTAAAAAATGGGCAGAAGATGTGAATATTTTCCCAAAGAAGACATTGAATGGTCAACAAGTACATGAAAAGATGCTCTGTATCAGTAATCATCAGAAATGCAAATAAAAACCACAGTGACATACCACCTCACACCCGTTAGAATGGGTGTTATCAAAATGACTAGAAATGACAAGTGTTGGTGAGGTTGTAGAGAAAAGAGAGCCCTTGGTGGGAATGTAAATTGGTGCAGCCACTATGGAAAGTAGTATGGAGAGTTCTCAAAAAAGAAAATAAAACTGCCATATTACCCAGCAATTCTGCTTCTGAGGAAACAAAAAACACTAACTCAAAAAGATGTATGCCACCTTTATGTTCACAGTAGCATTATTTTGAATAGCCAAAATTTGGGAACAACTTAAGTGTTCATCGATGGATGATTGGATAAAAAAATTGTGAAATACACACAAACAATGGAAGATTACTCAGCCATAAAAAAAGAATGAAATCTTGCCATTTGTGACAACATGGAAAGACCTTGAGGGCATTATGCTTAGTAAAATAAGTGATACAGGAAAAGACAAATACTAATGATATTTCTTGTATGTGGAATCTATAAATGCGTACATACACCCAAACTCATAAATACAGAGAACAGATTGGTGGTGGCCAGAGGTGGGATCAGGATAGATGTGAGAAATGGGTGAATTGTTTTTGCTTTGTTTTTTAGTTTAAATAAACTGAATTTTAAAAACAGCATTTTTGAATTCAAATATATGAGTGTTACGCATGTACATGAAAAGAAAATGTAATAACTTGTTTTGCTCATAAATACAGCTTAAGGCTGTATACTGAGAATTTTAAGAGTATATAGCTTGTGTGTACCTGTGGTGGATTTATGTCGATGTATGGCAAACCCAATAGAGTATTGTAAAGTTAAATTTAAAAATAAATAAATAAATAAATTAAAAAAAAAAAAACACACAGATATCTATTCCTTCACAAGGAAACCAACAAAAGACAGATTTAAAAATATAGCAAAGGCTGAAAAAAGACCATTTAGAGGGACTTTCCTGGTAGACCAGTGGTTAAAACTTCACCTTCCAATGCAGGGGGTGTGGGTTAAATCCCTGGTCAAGGATCTAAGATCCCATATGCCTTGAGGCCAAAAAACAAAACAGAAGCATTATTGTAACAAATTCAATAAAGAGTTTTTTTTTTAAGACCATTTAGAAACTCTTACAACTCAATAGCAGTAAAAGACAAATAATCTGATATTAAAATTGGCAGAGGATTTGAATAGATATTTTTCCAGAAAAGACATCCAAATGGCCAATAGTACATAAGAATATGCTCTACATCACTAACCATCAGGGAAATACAAATCCAAACCAAAATGAGATATCATCTTACACTTGTCAGGATGATTATTATCAAAAAGACAAGAGATAACAAGTGTTGGTGAGAATGTAGAGAAAAGGGAACCCTTGTGCACTGTTGATGGAAATGTAAATTGGTACAGCCAGTGGAAAACAGTATGGACATTCTTCAAAAAGAATTAAAAATATAACCCCAATATGATCCAGCAATTGTAAGTTTGGCTATATATCTGAAGGAAATGAAAACACTATCTCAAAGAGATATCTGCATCATCATGTTCTTTGCAGTATTATTACCCACAATGGTCAAGACATGAGAACAATCTAACTATCCATCGTCAGATGAATAGATAAAGATGTGATGCACACATACACAAACAATTAAATATTGTTCAGCCATAAAAAAAGAGGAAATGCCTCTTGGTTGCAAATACCTTGGTATTACGGTGTCGGAGGACATCATAACCCATGTGAAATGCCTCTGCTAATTGAAATGTAAACCTGAGTAAAATACCTTCAATCTACCTACCTGAAAGGTGTGCTTGTTAGCTCAGTGGTATGGACATAAGGAAAGGACATATTTGGAGACAGATGATTACCACCCAAAAGCTTGTATGTGAATGTTTATACCAGCATTATTCATAATAGCCCCAAATTGGAAATAACCCAAAGTCCATCAGTTGGTGAAATGAAATATTTATTCAGTCATAAAAAGAATGAAATACTGATACATGCTACAACATGGATGAACCTTGAAAACATCATGCTAAGAGAAAGAAGCCAGTCACAAAAGATCACATATTCTATGATTCCATTTGTATAAAAAGTCTAGAATTGGCAAATCCCTAGAGACAGAAAGTAGATTAGTGGTTGGCAGGGGCTGGGGATGAGAGAATGGGAAGTGACTGCTAATGTGTACTGGGTTTCTTTTGGGGGGTTGCAGAAATATGTTCTAAAATGAGATAGTGATAGTAGTTGCACAACTTTGAGTATACGAAATACCTCTGAATTTTATACTTTAAATGGGTTAAATTGATGGTATGTAAATATATCTTAAATTAAAAACACAACAACAACAACCATAGTGGTGGTTACTCAGGCTGCCTGGCTAACATTTGAGTCCTGCAGTCCCTGGCAGTTTGGGCTCAGAGAGGAAATCTGGTAGGGGACGGGACAGGGGGCCGGGCAGGGGGCAGGCCTAAAGGAGTGACTCAGTGAAGCACTTCAGGGAGGAAGAGTGCAAAGGTTCTGTAGCAAGGAAGGAATTCCTAGTGCCCTCCCCTACCACACACAGCCCTTTGGCTTCTCCCTTTTCCCCCCTTTTGGTTGGCAGCTAATGAATCTCTTCTCCCAGGCTTGTGCTATTGGGCACACTGCTCCTTCAGTCACAGGAAAAGCAGCTTTTGGGTCTCTGGGCAGCCATACTGGGTCTTGTGCTGATCAAACAGTTTGGTCAGGGCCTTCATATAGAGGGCGTGGTATTTTTCCACCATCTCCTGGCTTGGTTTTTCAATTTTGGGCAGAGGCAGAGGCTCGCCCACTGCCAAGAGAGATGGGAAAAGAGAAGGGTCAAGTGTTAGAATCTTTTCTTTCTTTAACCTCCTTCTCCTTCCCTGGNAGATATCTATTCCTTCACAAGGAAACCAACAAAAGACAGATTTAAAAATATAGCAAAGGCTGAAAAAAGACCATTTAGAGGGACTTTCCTGGTAGACCAGTGGTTAAAACTTCACCTTCCAATGCAGGGGGTGTGGGTTAAATCCCTGGTCAAGGATCTAAGATCCCATATGCCTTGAGGCCAAAAAACAAAACAGAAGCATTATTGTAACAAATTCAATAAAGAGTTTTTTTTTTAAGACCATTTAGAAACTCTTACAACTCAATAGCAGTAAAAGACAAATAATCTGATATTAAAATTGGCAGAGGATTTGAATAGATATTTTTCCAGAAAAGACATCCAAATGGCCAATAGTACATAAGAATATGCTCTACATCACTAACCATCAGGGAAATACAAATCCAAACCAAAATGAGATATCATCTTACACTTGTCAGGATGATTATTATCAAAAAGACAAGAGATAACAAGTGTTGGTGAGAATGTAGAGAAAAGGGAACCCTTGTGCACTGTTGATGGAAATGTAAATTGGTACAGCCAGTGGAAAACAGTATGGACATTCTTCAAAAAGAATTAAAAATATAACCCCAATATGATCCAGCAATTGTAAGTTTGGCTATATATCTGAAGGAAATGAAAACACTATCTCAAAGAGATATCTGCATCATCATGTTCTTTGCAGTATTATTACCCACAATGGTCAAGACATGAGAACAATCTAACTATCCATCGTCAGATGAATAGATAAAGATGTGATGCACACATACACAAACAATTAAATATTGTTCAGCCATAAAAAAAGAGGAAATGCCTCTTGGTTGCAAATACCTTGGTATTACGGTGTCGGAGGACATCATAACCCATGTGAAATGCCTCTGCTAATTGAAATGTAAACCTGAGTAAAATACCTTCAATCTACCTACCTGAAAGGTGTGCTTGTTAGCTCAGTGGTATGGACATAAGGAAAGGACATATTTGGAGACAGATGATTACCACCCAAAAGCTTGTATGTGAATGTTTATACCAGCATTATTCATAATAGCCCCAAATTGGAAATAACCCAAAGTCCATCAGTTGGTGAAATGAAATATTTATTCAGTCATAAAAAGAATGAAATACTGATACATGCTACAACATGGATGAACCTTGAAAACATCATGCTAAGAGAAAGAAGCCAGTCACAAAAGATCACATATTCTATGATTCCATTTGTATAAAAAGTCTAGAATTGGCAAATCCCTAGAGACAGAAAGTAGATTAGTGGTTGGCAGGGGCTGGGGATGAGAGAATGGGAAGTGACTGCTAATGTGTACTGGGTTTCTTTTGGGGGGTTGCAGAAATATGTTCTAAAATGAGATAGTGATAGTAGTTGCACAACTTTGAGTATACGAAATACAACTGAATTTTATACTTTAAATGGGTTAAATTGATGGTATGTAAATATATCTTAAATTAAAAACACAACAACAACAACCATAGTGGTGGTTACTCAGGCTGCCTGGCTAACATTTGAGTCCTGCAGTCCCTGGCAGTTTGGGCTCAGAGAGGAAATCTGGTAGGGGACGGGACAGGGGGCCGGGCAGGGGGCAGGCCTAAAGGAGTGACTCAGTGAAGCACTTCAGGGAGGAAGAGTGCAAAGGTTCTGTAGCAAGGAAGGAATTCCTAGTGCCCTCCCCTACCACACACAGCCCTTTGGCTTCTCCCTTTTCCCCCCTTTTGGTTGGCAGCTAATGAATCTCTTCTCCCAGGCTTGTGCTATTGGGCACACTGCTCCTTCAGTCACAGGAAAAGCAGCTTTTGGGTCTCTGGGCAGCCATACTGGGTCTTGTGCTGATCAAACAGTTTGGTCAGGGCCTTCATATAGAGGGCGTGGTATTTTTCCACCATCTCCTGGCTTGGTTTTTCAATTTTGGGCAGAGGCAGAGGCTCGCCCACTGCCAAGAGAGATGGGAAAAGAGAAGGGTCAAGTGTTAGAATCTTTTCTTTCTTTAACCTCCTTCTCCTTCCCTGGGCCCAATCCTTTCACATCCCAAATAAGCTCCCAACTTCTCCCCCTAGGCTGTCCTCTTCTTTGGTGGTAAGGGCTGCAAAGATTGGGAAGGCCTGAGGTTGAGGTTGAGGAAAAGCTGAGCTGGCCTAGGGGCTGAGAGCAGGACTCACCCACAGTGACGATAGGCAGCGGGTACGGTAGGAGCCCAGTGGAGCCTTGGCGGAAGCCTCGTCCATAGAAGATGCAAAAATAGAAACCAAGCATCTGGCGGAAGTAGCTCTGGAACTTGTACATACAGCTGTCCTTATGGAACAGCACCTGATCATACACCTCGGTTTCTCCAAAAGTGTAGGTGGGGACCAGATGAGCCCTGTAGGAAAACCCTGATTTATTTCCCAAACACAGCCCGAGGTGGAGAAACCCCCAGGAAGAACTTTTGTTCCTGGCCAGGCTCCCATCTATTATAAAATCCCTGTGGTGTAAAACATTTCTTCTTGCACCGAATATGGCTCTTGTAGTTAGTATCTCTTTTTTTCTGAATTTTTCAAGGCCAATGAGAATACTCTCTCTGGGCCAGGATCACAAGGACAAGATATGGGGGCAGAAATCCACAGGAACCCACACTGCATAAAGAAAAAGCTTCCAGGAGGTGTTCTGAAGGGGAATATCTATTTCTACTAGTAGGAAGCACAGAATAAAAGACGATGGTTTGGCACAGATGTGTATGTATATGTATGAGGTGCCTCTCGCCTGCAGGGACTGTGCATAAGGTATTCTGTCCTAGGTCTTGAGACTAGAGCAGAGTACAATTGTTTCCCTCTCATAGGGCCATGGGAATCCACCCTGACAGAGCCCTACGTAGAAAAGCAGGCTCCTTATGTCTTCCTGTGAGAGTAAGGAGAACAGTCTCACTTACACAAATCTTGGTGAATTACTACCAGCGATCTTAGTATTTTGGCATATGTTACCTTTTTTGGTTCCTCACAGCAGAGATAGTGGGTTATTTTCTTTTTTCTACAGCTCCAGAAGCCCAGGTTCAGGAGGGGGAAGGTCACATAGGTATTCAGTGAGTGGCAGGAGCTGGACTAGAACCTAGGTCTCTTTCCTCCCAGCTCAGAGCTCTCTCCACCACATTATGCTCCAAACTGACAAACAGGCCACTCAGACAAGGTCCTTAGAAGAAGTTACTTCCCCTTTTCTATGAAGCTATTACAGGACAGTTGTCCCTGTGTCCAGTCAACTGGCATGCTGACGTAATGGAGCCCCCACAGCTCTAGCCTTGGACTCCTACTCTTTGCATGCATACTAAGTCACTTCAGTTGTGTCCAACTCTGTGCAACCTATGGACTGTAGCCCGCCAGGCTCCTCTGTCCAAGGGATTTTACGGGTGAGAATACTGGAGTGGGTTGCCGTTTCCTTCTCAGGGGATCTTTCTGACCCAGGGATTGAACCCAGGTCTCTTATGTCTCCTGCATTAGCAGGCAGGTTCTTTACCACTAGCTCCACCTGGGAAGTCCCTTCTGCACTTTACTTCCTCTCTTTATCCTTGATGCAGGAGATTCAGGTTTGATCCCTGGGTCAGGAAGATCCCCTGAAGGACAGCATGGCAATCCACTCCAGTATTCTTGCCTGGAGAATCCCATGGACAGAGGAGCCTGGCAGGCTACAGTCCATAAGGGTCCCAAAGAGTTGGACACTAACTGAAGTGGGGGTTCCCTGGTGGCTCAGCAGTTAAGAAACTGCCTGCAATACAGAAGACAATGGTTCAATCTTTGGGTCAGGAAGACCTCCCGGAGAAGGGAATGGCAACTTACTCCAGTATTCTCACCTGTAAAATCCCATGGACAGAGGAGCCTGGTGGGCCCCAGTCCATAGGGTCGCAAAGAGTGAGACACGACTAGAGAAACTTAGCATGCACAGCAGAGTGGCTAACGTTTCTCTCTTACTGTGTGCCGGGCACATGGTAGGTGTTTTATGTGGATAAACTCATTTAAACCCCACAATAATCCTATGAAACAAGTACAGTTGTTAGTAGCCACATGATGAAGAGGAAAGCAGCAAGGCTCAGAATGGCTTAATAACCTGTCCCAGAATTCACAGTAAGCCATGGGGCCAGAGTTTGAAATTAGGGCCCCTGACTCCAGACCCTACATGCATACTCACCATAATGTACTGCTTCTTGCACTTACCATTAAGAGATATAGATATCATTGTTGCTAGAGATGATGTGGGCATCATCTGTGTCTTAGGTAAGCCCTAGCCAAGCCCCCAGATAATGAATCTGGATCTCTGGTTGGCTTTCTGGGAACTGCTCCAGCTAGCTCCAGAGGAGTGGATAACCTAAGTCTCTTTGAAATTCTACAGTCATCTCTTCCACTCACTAGGTAAGTTTTATGAGGGTAAGACTCATATATGATTCATCTTGGCATCGCCTACCAGGTCATGCTGCTCAGAGGCCACCCACCCGTGCCCAGGGAGGGACACCTACCCGTGCTGGAGTGCCATGCGCACAAAGCCCTTGCGCTTCTGGAGGATGAGCGTGGTGGTGTTGGGCACACTCTGCAGGGCCTCTCCCACTCCTCCAACTACAATGCCCACAAGGTTGCCAGTGCCATGGCTCAGCAGGTAGTCAATAGCTGGCTGACTCACGGAGCACACACCTGAGGAGGGCCAAGGAGCAGAGAGAGGAGCAAAAGGACCAAGAGAGGGGAGAACGGCTGAGGGGGATACCCTCTGCTTGACTCACTGGCTTGTGTGCCCTCCTTTCCCATGGGACCCAGAGGAGAATCAATGAACGGAACAAAAGGTGTGGAGAAGAGAGGGCTAAGACAAGCAAATGCAGCACATTTCACTTTGAGGCAATATTTCCAGTTCACAGGAGGCACTGGGTCAAAACTATAGTAGGAAGGTTTTCAGTGGGAAAAAACCAGAAAGACTTTCTAAATCCCCAACTGTAATTCTACCTTTTTTTTTCCCCCCTGGATTGCCACTAATAGCAGCAGCTATTATTTAGGGAGCACATACTCTTTGGCAGGTGCTATCTTGGGTGTTTTAGTTGTCTTGTCTCATTTAATCATCACGCCACATCTGAGGTTAGACTATTATCATCAGCACCACTTTACAAATGAGGGAACTGAGCCCAATGGAGCTTCAGTAGCTTGCCAAGACCACACAGTAAGTGGCACAGCCAGGATTCGAGCCCAGGCATTTTGCTCTGCAACATATGCTTTTTAACTACTGTGCTATGATGGCAGGAGGCTGAGAAGGAGGGGTGGGGCTTAAAAAGGTGTATTTCCAAGTGGGGAGATGAGCCAGAAACTCTAGTAAGTATGGTCAGAAGCACCTTTGGCCATGAGGTAGTCCCTAATAAAGGGGATCTTGAAGAACCAGGACAGCGTGGCCAGATGGGGAGTGATGCCTGGAAAGATCTTCGAGAAGCCTGTGGCCTCAGTGCAGAAGTTACAGAAGGCGCCGAAGGTCAAGAGGCCGTGGGGGTGAACTCCCATGAGATAGTTGTGCTCAGGTGATAGATCTTTTGTCTTCAGGATCTGCAGCCACAGAGAGAAATGTCAGAGGTGACGAAATGAGATCACATGAGAAAGCAAAGGTGAAGATGCCTTAGAGGGTTCAGGGAGCTCTCTAAAGCAGAACTTGTCAACAGAGAGGCCAGGAGTGGCGTTGAGGGGGTCAAGATATCTGACTCCTCGCCCTCTGGGAGACCAGTAGGATCGGGGGCACCTACAACTGCTGGGCTCCTTGCCTATGGCTGGAAAGCAGTCTCCGCCCTTTAGGCATGGAATCATTTTCTGTGAATACTGTCATATGAAAAAGGTTGGCAAAAATCTTGACAGTATCTCTTATCTACTCCAAAGAGTGCACAAAGGAGCAGCATAGTAGTACACTTCTACAGCCTCTTCCTGGTATTTTCTCCCCCAGCTCCCTACCAGTGCTAGTTTACTGAGCTTTGAAAACCAGCTTAGATATCACTTTGTTTATGAAGCCTTTCCTTACACCTCATCTGAACTACTTATGTACCTTGTACCAAACCATGAATATGTTCTCATCTGTCTTCCCCATTGGATGTGAACTTTTTTAATGGCCAAGAACTGCATCCTACTCACTTCTCTTTAGCCCAAACTATGTGGTATAGGGTAGGTTTTCAATCAGTGTTTGTTAAACTGATCTGAACTGAACTTGTGTTTCTGCCTGCATCACCTGGTAGGTCATGCCTACCCGGACATCCAAAGTATATTAGCAGTGTAGCAAATGCCCTGTAGCAATGTTGGACCCTGAAGTCTGTCTAGCGTGCACTGAGACTTCCCTGAGCACTTATCTGAGACTGCTCACTTTCCTTATGGACAGCCCTAGTCATTCAGCATCAATGCCTAGTATCTGGGGAACTGTGAGGGATGCTGGGGAAGAGACACTTACAGAAATGGGAAAATAGTCCCTGATGTGGGTCCAGGCACACCAGTTCCTTACCCAGGCCGATCGCCTGCCACCTGAGATAGAAATGTCAGTAGGGGATGTGTCTGTGTGTGCCAAGCCCAGCCCTCTCACTCACCCAGCACTTCCAGAGCAGCCTGGAAGGACTATGGCTCTGCTAAGGAAGTGGAAAAGGAAGAGACCCCAGGATGGTCCTGGCTGGCCCAGCTCCTCTCTGAGAGGAGCCAGCTCCTGGCTCCGAGAACTTGTATGAGAGGCTTGTGGCATGGTAAGTGGAACTCCTTGGTTACAGGTTGAGATGGAGCATTCTCAAATCCTGTTATTTCTAGGTCCATGAGTCTTACCTTGCTCTGGGGTCTTCCAGTCCAGGAGAAACCAGGTGAAGTAAAGGGTAGGTAGTGGCCACCAGGATGTAAACAGTAGGTAAATGGCCAATGGCTGCAAGATCCAAACTGATGAGGGGGCAGATCAGACCAAATTTGTGCTGCCAGCAGAGCTTGACCATGTCCAGCCCTATTAAGAGCCCTCCAAACTCTCCAAGCCCCTGGTCCTGGCCTTCTGCACAATCCAGCTCCTGCTTGTCCATCAGCCACCTCCACCTGTCCTTCAAACTTTCTCTCTTTCATCTACCGTACACACCAGCCCTATTTCTTTGTTCACCTCTCATCTCTGTCCACCTGCCTGCTCACTGTCCCCCTACACCTGCTCCCTGACTGCTACCAACTTTTCACCCACTGCTTCCATTAATACACAGTCTTTCCCCTCGTCTCCTATTTCCCTCCCTATTCCTCACCCTTGAATGCTTGTTAAACCACTAGCTCACCCTCCCTTGCCCATAGAGTATCGATGTCTCTCCATACTCCTTGCATACAGCATCTGCAGCCCTCTATTCTTGCCTGTTCACCATTCCTTCCATTATCTCTGTCTCCCCTTCCACTCCAACCATGCTACTAACACTCTCCTCCCAGAATGGAAAATCCAGTGGTTCATAACACAGGTTATACTTCTCTGATGCTTCTGCTCCACTCCCCACGCTACCTTGAGATTACGGATGTATCATTTTATTCCATGGGCCTCATTTTTCCTCTCCAGATAGTGAGGGTTAGGGAGGGGCTGAAATTAGCTAGATCTGCTCAGAAGTATCATGACTCTGTTCTACCTCCCCCCACCTGTCTTTACTGACTGCGAGGTTCTATCTTTTCCTTCTCAGGGTACTTAGGGAGCTCAAGACTCCTTGACCAGAGATGAGACTTCCCATGAGCATAAAAATTGCCCCAGATCTGGTCCTGGCCTCTGATTATGGCTTCTTGCCATGCTCTCTTGGATCAGTACTCACATATGCCAAGGTAGCTCAGGGGCCAGTGCAGAAGTACCAGACTCTGGAAGTGCTTAGGCTGCTTGAAACAAGGCATTGTGCCTAGGAGCCTGAAGGAAGTGAAGATCCCAGAACGGTGTTCCAACCAAAGGTGCCACTAGCCTCTGGAAGCTCGCTCAGTAGCGAACATATATGATTATGAGGATTTTCACCTGCCCTATCCATTCTTTGTCCTGCCCCATACTTACCACCCACTGAAGGGGGCAGGCCTTGGAGCGTAAGGACAGTCTTAACAGATCTGAGCCCTGGGTCCTGCCCATTTCCCCTTTGACTAGTTTTCCTGGGATTATTAGGACAGGAGATTATTATTATTATCAGGATGAAGAAAAGGTGAGAAGGGCTGTTATCCAGTCCTAGTGACCCAGAGGTCCAGAGAAGGGAAATACCCCTCACATCACAGGTTACTCTGAGATTGTAGGTGCTGTGACCTCAGAGAGATGGCTAGTGGGAAGGGAGCACTGCAGGTTTGTGGAGTTGGGGAGCATCTAGAGCTAGGTGTCTTTTGAAGTTGTTGCCCTGAGACAGCCGGGTTTGGAGATGTCCCTCTTTTACAATTTTCTATTATAAAGATTTCCATGTACACACAAAACTAGAGAATGCAAGAAATTTTCATCTTTGTATTCATGTTTCATGTTCATCTTCAACAACTATTAACATTTTGTCATACTTGTTTCATCTATCTCCCCACTTTTTTTCTTGGAGTATTTTAAAGCAACTCTAAGACATTATGTCATTTCACCCCTAAATTTCACTATGCATCTACAGAAATTCGGATGTTTTCTTCGATAAGAAATACCATTATCACCATTAAAAAAATCAATACTCGTCTATTAATACCTATTATCCAGTCTATATTCAAATGTCTTTTTCAGTTCAGTTCAATTCAGTTGCTCAGTCATGTCCAGCTCTTTGAGACCCCATGAATCGCAGCATGCCAGGCCTCCCTGTCCATCACCAACTCCCAGAGTTCACTCAGACTCACGTCCATCGACTCAGTGATGCCATCCAGCCATCTCATC
The DNA here is from genome assembly GCA_006410875.1 of Neotragus pygmaeus. NCBI lineage: Eukaryota > Metazoa > Chordata > Mammalia > Artiodactyla > Bovidae > Neotragus > Neotragus pygmaeus. Next base: position 100,966 of record SJYV01004807.1, read on the forward strand.
CTCTGTCGTCCCCTTCTCCTCCTGCCCCCAATCCCTCCCAGCATCAGAGTCTTTTCCAATAAGTCAACTCTTTTCATGAGGTGGCCAAAGTACTGGAGTTTCAGCTTCAGCATCATTCCTTCCAAAGAAATCCCAGGGCTGATCTCCTTCAGAATGGACTGGTTGGATCTCCTTGCAGTCCAAGGGACTCTCCAGAGTCT
>SJYV01004813.1:0-11503 GCA_006410875.1 Neotragus pygmaeus
CGGCTCCACACGAGGCTTCTGAGCTGGCCGGCCCATCCTGCCCCGGCCCCAGGTCCAGCAGGACTGACTTCTGAGGCACAGACTCGGCCCTGGCTTAAAGCCTCTAGTTCCCAGCCATGGGCTGCCCTGGCCTCCTGTGCGGCCCCTCGCCAGCTCCCCGCTGCAGGACGCAAGCCTCCCGTCCTCTCTCCCGACTCACGGCCCTCGTGACGCCGTTCCTCCTGCTGGGACACCGGCCCGGTCTCACCGTTCACCATCACACAGCAGTTGCTTCTGCGAGTGGCTGTCACTAAAGCCTGCAGGGCAGGGCCTGAAGACCCACATTGGCATCGGGGCCGTCCACCCGCCGCCCACACTCGTGCTGGCATGAAAGCCGGCTTCAGGCCGTCTGCCCGACCGTGCTGTGTGCCCGTGCAGCTCTGCGCCTAGTCAGGCCCTGTGGCCCCTCTGTGCCCCGTCCGTGCCCGCAGGAAGAACGTTCTTCACACAGGGCCCCAGTGCCAGCGGTGCCGTGTAGGGGCCTGTGGCCGTGCCCCTCGGGCAAACCCCTCGTGGTCAGCACCCTGCCGTGTGCTGGGGTGGGTGTGGGCGAGGCCTCAGCAACACCCGCTCCCCCACAGGTCTGGCCACCTGGCCGCCCTGGGCCCAGGACGAGAGTGGCGATGACAGCGTGGATGTGGAGGACGCCAGCCCACTCTGGCTCACCTTCCTGGCCCTCTTCCTCGTCACTGTGGTCTACGGCGGCTTTGTCACCTTCATCAAGGCAGGTGGCCCGGGCAGGCGGGGCCCCACGTCCAGGGCCAGGGCCCCTAGGGTTGGCCAGGGTTTCTGAGGGAACCGCCCACTCAGCCCTGGAGTAGGACAGGTGCTAGGACCCGCTCCCCGGGGCCGTGGGGAGGTGGGGTCCCCACTCAGCTGGCCATGGCCCTGGGCCTGGGGGCCCCGGCCCCTTCCTGACCCCGGGCTCTTGCTGCAGGTGAAGTAGCCCTGGAGAGCAGACACTGGCTCCACACGGACAGAACCTGGCCTCCACGCTGCCTGCTGCTCCCGAAGGGCAGAGGAGCCCACGCTGGACCCCACCCTGTGCACAGAGGCCTTGCGGCCCCGCACTCGGTCCACCACAGAGCCCAGCCCCCAGCCCAAGTGGAGGGCGCCACGGTGCAGAGAGGGGGCTCCCAGCGGGCCCTGCAGCCCCGGAGCCGGAGGTCTTGGCTGCAGCCGCCCCCCACCTCCCCACCCACCGTCTGCCGCATAAAGAGCTTCGGTCCTCCCTGTGCCTCCGTTTCTGTGGCCCCGCCCTCAGATCTTCCAGGAGAGAGCACCCAGGAGGCCAAGGGCAGACACCCGAGCAGATCCACACACAGGAGGGGCGGGCAGGGGCGGGCACACAGTAGGGGGCTGCCTCGGGAGGAAGAGGCCGTGCCTGCTGCACTGAGGGGACTTGGCACTCCAGATGCGGGTGTCCACAGCTGCGCACACGGGTGCACACGCAGCCTCACACAGCACGTGTGCACTACAGGTGGGGCCACACGCGGGGCACACAGGTGCACACACGCAGCCCTCACACAGCACGTGTGCACTACAGGTGGGGCCACACGTGGGGCACAAGCACACCCACGGGTGCACAGACACAGACAAGCACGGGCACACGCCTGTGGGCACACGTGCAGAGGTTTGCATCCACATGCACACGCACACACCTGGGTTCACACTCAGACACGGAAACACATGTGCCCACGCACACACACAGGAGATGGCCCCAAGTGGTGGGAGTGGGTGAGGCTGGGCACACAGATGGGAAGGAGGTGCCCCTCACGCCCTCACAGACGGCAGGGTGTGGAGGAAGTGCTGCCTGAAGGGGCTTGGAGAAGACGCTGGCACTGGTCAGCTCCTCGTCACTCCTGGCCCTCCTGCTGTGTCCAGAGTTCCCGCGGCGAGCAGGTGTGACCCTGGGCCCACGCAGCCCCCAGGCGGGGAGGCCAGTGTGGCAGACACCCTTCCTCGGTGCCGGCCTCGGCGGGCCCTGTCTGGCCTCCCCTCTCAGAGCAGGAGGAGGGCATCCCGTCTCTGCCATTCCCAGCTCTCCCCCGGTGTCACACTCTGTGTCGGCTCCGGACTTGACACCATCGATCCCCCCGCTCACGGGCTGGTTCCCCTGCTCACAGTCTCAGTCCCCTGCTCACGGGCTGGTTCCCACACTCACGGGCTGGTTCCCACACTCACGGGCTGGTTCCCCTACTCACGGGCTGGTTCCCCCGCTCACGGGCTGGTTCCCACACTCACAGGCTGGTTCCCCTGCTCACGGGTTGGTTCCCCCTGGTACTGGTCTTCCCTCTTGGCCCCCAGCCAGCCCCCACACCTGGCATATGGCCAGCAGCCCCTGTCCACAGCTCCTGCTCGTCTCTCCTCCTAGACATGGACCTTAATCCATGTGTCAGGCCTGGGGGTCAGCAACGCATCTCACTCCCAGTACACCCAGCCACAGTTCCAGAGAGCAGGCCAACCCGCCCCAAGGACACCAGTCCTGGTCCTGCAGCCTCCGAGTGGGGGCTCAGCTTGGCTCCTGAGACAGGAGAGGGGCCTGGGACCTTGGCCTGGAGCCGTCACCAGGCCCTCACAGGAGGAGGCGGGGGCTGGCAGAGCAGAAGGCCTGAGAGGCGGACGCAGGACACAAGTCTGCCGACTCTGAGGGTGCAGGAGGGGCCATGTGCTGGGTTGCAGCTCTGACAGGCGGAAGGACCAATGCAGAGCCTCCCCGGGGTCTCTGGAGGGCAGACAGCGCTCACTGTGCTCGCCAAGGCCCAGCGAGACTGTCTCAGACTTGCACCCTCACTGTGCAGGGAGCAAATGTGTGCAGTGATTTGCTGCAGCCACAAAAACGAAGATACCAACTGTCTCTCCAGATCAGCCCTTCCCACCCAAGGCCGTTAATGGCTCCAGCGAGGCCACGTGTCCTCCCGGCCAAGGCCCCCCGTCCTCCCAGGGCTCAGATGCAGACCCTGGGAACCGATTCCCTTCCTCGTGGCAGCCCATCCCAAGGAAGCCGCAGACCTTGTCCTCTGCCTGTAACCTCCACCAGGAAGCCACACTTACTGCCAAGGCAGACCTGCTGCCCTGATGGGGGCAGTCGCCGTGCCTGTGGGTCCTGGGGGGGGCTTCCTCTGGTCAACCACCCACCCACTGCCCCGTGCCCTCTGCAACCCTCTCCTTCCGGCAGCAAGCAGCCCTGTCTCAAGATCTCAGATGAGGCCTCAGCTGGTCCACAGCCAGAAAGGGCCTCACATTTATCAGAACTTCGTTCGCAGGTCCCGGGGTTCCTTGTGGCCCCCTCCCTGCCCCGGCCCTCTGCCCTGCTGCCCCGGCCTGCTCCCTCCCTGCTGAGCTCTTTGCCCCCACCCTGCCTGCACATTCTGCGGGTCACACACTCGTCGCACCGGCAGGTGTCTTTATCCCAGAAAGCGAACCCCAAGAGCACAGGGTCTCCTGATGCTCCATGTGAGCAGAGACCACGTGCGGCAGGTGCCAGCAGGTATGCACGGAGAGACGGAGACCAAGGGCGCCCGGCACGGAGCAGGCCACCAGGTCCCTGCCCGACCAGAGTGTCCCCATGGTGATGGCCCTCCTCAGACTGCCCCCTCGCCCACTCTTCCCATCTCGGTGGGTGACCACCTGCCAAGTGGGCCCCAAAGGACGCCTCGAAGTTGTCTCCAGAGCTGGGCTGAAGCTGCTCCCCAGCCCACAGCCAGCAGGGTCTTTCCAACCCTACATGCGCCAGGCAACCCCTGCTCAAACCCCACCCCGTGTTCCTGTGACATCAAAAATGGAATCGGGGCTTCCCTGCTGGCCCTGCAGCTGTCTCTTATACACATCTCTGGTCAGCTCCTCGTCACTCCTGGCCCTCCTGCTGTGTCCAGAGTTCCCGCGGCGAGCAGGTGTGACCCTGGGCCCACGCAGCCCCCAGGCGGGGAGGCCAGTGTGGCAGACACCCTTCCTCGGTGCCGGCCTCGGCGGGCCCTGTNGCCCCAAAGGACGCCTCGAAGTTGTCTCCAGAGCTGGGCTGAAGCTGCTCCCCAGCCCACAGCCAGCAGGGTCTTTCCAACCCTACATGCGCCAGGCAACCCCTGCTCAAACCCCACCCCGTGTTCCTGTGACATCAAAAATGGAATCGGGGCTTCCCTGCTGGCCCTGCAGTTAAGAATGGGCCTTGCTTCAAAGGGAACATGGGCTCAACCCCTAGTCCGGGAAGTGATGCGCCATGCAGCAAACTGATCCCACAGCACAAACAGAAAGTCCGTGGGCTTCAGCGAAGACCCGAGGCAGCAAAATAAAAAATAATAACACAAGAGAATGAAATCTAGATGTTCACATCTGGAGCCCCACACTGGCCACGCATCCTGCTTGCAGCCATCCGGGCCTGTTGCCCACTTTCCACGCATGTCCCTACCTCTGGGGGCCCTAGGGAGTGCCTGCCCCAGCCTGCACAGCAGGACTGGCAGTTCTAGCACCTGCAGCCGCTGAGGCTTGTGTGAAGGGAGGAAGCAACGTCTGGCCTGAGAGCTGAGGGCCTCAGAGCCTCCAAGGAAGACTCACCCGTGGGCCCCAAGTGGCCGCTCCCCAGGAGCCCCTGTGCAGCCTCCTGCCACCCACCACGGTCCCCAGGCCCAGGCTCCTGGCCCCGCCCTCCCAGGGGCTCGAACCTGGAACCCCACCTGCAGGCCCTGGGAGGCCGGGAGGGCTGTGGCGCCCCAAGGCCCACAGATGTGACCCCCTGAGCCTGCGGGCGCCAATCTGAGGCAAAGGGTCTGGACTTGAGCTCTTTTCTGTCCAACAAACACTTCCGCAGAGTATGCCTCGAAGCACAGCGTGCAGTGGGCTGCCACCCACAGGCTCCCCGCGCCCCCCTAGTGCCCAGCTCCCCTGACCGCAGGAAAGCGCACCAGCCGCATGCCTGCAGACTTCCCCCTCCATCTGCCCACAGGCCCATCTGCAGGAGGCAGGTGCCCCGGGACCTCCGCCTGGCCAGCCATTTCCCTTCCCAGCACTACCACGGCCCCAGGCTCCACTCCGCCATGAGCAGGGGGGCCATTACCCTCTCACTCTGCAGCCCGCCTGCCTGCACACCCTCCTCCAGGGCCAAGAACGTCTGTTTCCAGCCGAGGCAGCAAACAGCGCCCATCCGCCCGCCCTCACCTAAATCAAGGCCTGACAAGCCCGGTCCCGGGGTGTGGGAGTCACTTCCCAGCCACCTGCACGGGGTTCAACTGTCCGCCCGTCCGTTGGTGTTTGAGGGGAACAGTCTCAGCCAGTCCTGCTCCCCAAGGCTTGTGGACCGAGGCCTGCCCAGACCTGGGCATGAGCCCACCTGCACACTCCAGCCAGGGCCCACGTTGCTGAGTTTATTCTGAATGACTTGTGGTGGGACAAGACCTCAAAAGAGAGCCTGGAGATGGAAGAGCAAAGAGTTGGGACCCCTCTCTCACCATCAGAACAAAAGCAAGATCAGGACCAGCAGCATCAATGCAAATCAAAACGCAGACCGAAGGAAACGATGGGAGACTATTTATGTTCTGCTGGGGCAAACAGGCGTTTTCTCAGAATGACACCACGGCCAGGAACTTTACAAATAACATTGATAGACCTGCCTACAGAGAGAGAAAATTTTAATCTATAAAGAGAAACTCACAGTAAGCAAAGTTAAATGCTGTGAGAGACAGAGTGGCTGAAGTATGTAGCCTGAAAAAGTCTATATCAGTCAGGGTTCTTCAGAGAATAAATATCTGAGATAAACAGGTGAAGGTACATGTGTACATTGATATAAACATATAAGGGAGAGAGATTTTAAGCAACTAGCAGCCCAGAGACCAAGGGAAGAGGTGGTGCTACAGTTTGAGTCTAAAGCTATAATTCCCTCTTCCGTGGGGAACCAGCTGATTAGATGAGGCCCACCCATGTGGAACAATCTGTTTTATTCAACATCTACTGATTTAAACGTTAAGCACATTTTTCAAACACCTTCACCCTTTCGATGACTGTTTGATCAAATATGTGGTCCTGTGAACTAGTCAAGTTAATCCATAAAATTTCCGTCACACAGGCCAACTAAATAAACATTGAAATGAAACGAATGGGACAAACTTCAAGTAAAAGTTTTCAATGGAAGGTAGAGAGTGGGAGATCATTTCCAGTGGGTTGTAAACAACAAATAGCCAGTAAAACACATGAAATTGTCAAAATTCACAAATAACCAAAGAAAACTGGCTTTCAACAATGAACCACCCATGCGAATGGCAGCTACTCATGTAGACCCACTGCATGCCACACAGGTGTTAGGATGAACGCACACGCAGTGTGGCCACATGCGGCGCCGCTGCCTGACAGACTGCAAATGACAGACTTAGGAGTCAGCCAGCACCTCTGAATGGCATGGGGCCAGGCAGGGACAGGCCCCCGTGCCTGGCGAGGTCTTACAGAGGCAGGCTGTGCGCAGGTCTGGGCGGCACATCTGAGCACAAGAAGCAGGAGGAGGAAAGGTCCGAGGAAGACGCGTCTTTCAAGCACAAGGGGTGGTGGGAAGGCCAGCGGGGCCAGGCGAGCAGACAGGAGCCTGCGGAGGAGGGGTCAGAGCAGCCCGGCCACCGGGCAACACCAGCACTTTCGAGCGTCAGGCTTTGTTCTGGGGTGACGGGAAGCCCCTGGAGGCATCTGGGTGGGGCGGGGTTTTCCAAGCTATCACTGGAAAGCAGGCTGTGCAAGAGGGAGGGGTGGAAGTTCAGGAGCCCTCAGGATCTGTTCAGAGGTCCTGATGGGAGTATAGGAGGAGGTGGGGGATGTGGAGGAAAGAGAAGCCTTCAGATCAGGCATGAGCCTAGAGTTTGAGCCGAAGGTCTACAGAGAGAGGGCTGCTCCCACTGGGCCTCTTGCCTCACAGCATGAATGCAGTACCATTTGCTGAGTGCCAGGAAATAGATGAGGAAACAGTGGACACAGTGTCAGACTTTATTTTGGGGGGCTCCAAAATCACTGCAGATGGTGACTGCAGCCATGAAATTAGAAGATGCTTGCTTACTCCTTGGAAGAAAAGTTATGACCAACCTAGATAGCATATTCAAAAGCAGAGACATTACTTTGCTGACTAAGGTCCGTCTAGTCAAGGCTATGGTTTTTCCTGTGGTCATGTATGGATGTGAGAGTCGGACTGAAAAAAGCTGAGCACCAAAGAATTGATGCTTTTGAACTGTGGTGTTGGAGAAGTCTCTTGAGAGTCCTTGGACTGCAAGGAGATCCAACCAGTCCATTCTGAAGGAGATCAGTCCTGGGATTTCTTTGGAAGGAATGATGCCGAAGCTGAAACTCCAGTACTTTGGCCACCTCATGTGAAGAGTTGACTCATTGGAAAAGACCCTGATGCTGGGAGTGATTGGAGGCAGGAGGAGAAGGGGACGACAGAGGATGAGATGGCTGGATGCATCACCGACTTGATGGACATGATTTTGGGTAACTCTGGGAGTTGGTGACAGACATGGAGGCCTGGAGTGCTGCGATTCATGGGGTCACAAAGAGTCGGACATGACTGAATGACTGAACTGAACTGAGGATCAAAAATTCTCCTTTCAGCNTTTGGGTAACTCTGGGAGTTGGTGACAGACATGGAGGCCTGGAGTGCTGCGATTCATGGGGTCACAAAGAGTCGGACATGACTGAATAACTGAACTGAACTGAGGATCAAAAATTCTCCTTTCAGCGATATGGGTGTGAGCTGCCTATCAGAGGTCCAGGAAGGGATGCTGGTTGGGAGGCTGTGGGAGCCAGGACTTTGGGGCTCAAGATGAAGTCAGAGGTGGAGGAACTGGGCTGGGGCCCTTAGTTCACAGCAGAGTCAGCACAAAGGGCTGCCTGGAGGTCACGGGGAGCAGGGGCAGGGATGGAGGGGGGCCTGCAGGGTGAGGCGGCGGCCTGAGAAGGAGGGTGGCAAGGCAGAGCCCCACCCCATCCCTGCTCCCGATGGGGCTGGTCAGAGGCCGAGGGAGTCCTGGTGGGCTCTCAAGTGCAGTCTCTATAGCGAGGTGGCCAGGACACGGCTGGACTAGGTGGGCTCAAGACCTGAGAGCAAGGTCTGCTGGCACAGCCTAGCCCCCCCACTCTCACCAAACACAGAGCTGGCCTGTAAAGCTCAACCTCTGCTGGGCACAGATGAACTGCCCAATACCAAGGCCCTGGTGCCCTGTCCTCCAATAGCACTACAAGTGAGGAAGACGTCTCAGACAAGGAACTAGAAAAACACCCCTACAGGATGCAAGGGTTAAGTCAAGAGTGAAATAAATTACTTAGTAAATTGATACTGGTAAAAATTAAGAAGTCTGGCCACATCAAGTTTTAGGATGCAGATCCACAGAATCTTTCAAGCAATGCTTCTGGGAAGTCAGATTGGAAAAGTCAGTTTGGAAGAAAGCTTACCATTGACTTCAAATGTTGCATATTTTGAGTGAATCCTTGTTTCACTCCAGGAAAGATGTACAATGTATAGTTGGGCCAAATAGGGCTCTTTTAAGAGTCCTGGACCACTCTGAGCAACACGGAGTAGACAGTGCAACACGGAGTAGACAGTGTGAAGAACTAGACTCTGCACAACTGTAGGAGAAGCCAGGAGATAAAAGGGCGGCTGGTCCGCTGCAGAGTCACGGAAGTCAGCAACCGAAGGCCCTGAAGGCAGCTGGTGGCCAGGCCTGGGGAGGGCTCTTGCCTCTGAAACAGGCAGAGGGTCTGAAGGTGCCGCACTTCATCAGGGCAGGCAGTTGGAAAGGAAATCTGTCTAACGTAACCGTTTGGAACTCTGGAGTCTACTGAAGGCTTCAACTTCCAGATGAAGACTTGGTGGTACACTGTGATCAATTTTGGTCAGGTGCAGAAGCTAACCAGTCCCCAGCTGCAGCCACATGGCAGACAGCCGGACATGGGTTCCTGGAATAACTTGCACGTCGCTTAAAGGGGCCAGGAACTGGGCAAAAAGGGTGCAGGCTTCCAAATGCCAGCGATCCATGCTGCAGTCGCTACTTCCGATCGCAGTGTGTGTGTGCTCAGTCCTGTCCAGCTCTTTGCAACCCCATGAGCTGTAGCCCATCAGACATCTCTGTGCATGGGACTTTCCAGGCAAGAACACTGGAGTGGGTTGCCATTTCCTTCTCCAGGGCATCTTCCAACCCAGGGTTCAAACCTGTGTCTCCTGCATTGCAGGCGAATTCTTTACTGCTGAGCCACTGGGGAAGTGTAGAGGTGCTTGTAGAGAGGAGGGTGGCCTCTGTTGTTTTACCTTCCCCCAAAGTTGTAAGTCCCTCATCCCTGGCTGAGGGGGCTTAAGGGGCTAGAGCCCTCTTTTCCCCAACCCTTACCTTTATTCTTCCTGTTTACCTTTTGAGAACCTCAAAGACTAAGACATTCAAAGGCAACAATGTATTTAGGGAAAATTACAAAGTGGACATGCATGTCCAGGGATGGCACAGGCTCAGAAAACACCTGAGAAGATGGTAATTTACACCTCAGGATAGTCACTGGCACAGAGGCAGCCTACAATAATAAAAAAGGAAAAAAAAACCCAAAACAATAAACCAAAACCAAACAAATTCCAGCCCTGGAGCGGTGATAAAGGGATCTGATTCTCAGAGTCGCCACATTACTATTTTCAATTGTCAACCCTTCAATCAAAAACTTACAAGGCATACCAATAAACAGGAAAGTATGGCAACTCAAAGGAAAAAATTAATCAACAGAAAATGTTTCTGAAAAAGATTCGATGGCAAATCTATTAGATAAAGTCTTTAAAATGGCCATCTTAAAAATTCTCAAAGAACTAAATGAACACGTGGAGAAAGTCAAGAAAATGATGTCTAAACAAAATTAAAATGTCAACAAGGAGCTAGAAAAATTAAAAAGATACCAAAAAGAAACTCTGAAGAAGAAATATGGAGAATAATTGAAATGAAAGATTCAAGTGATGATTCTTTGAGAAAAAAAAAATTATTGAGCTAGATGATAGGATAATGGAATTACCAATTTCTGTATGAGGAACAGAAATAACAAGATTGAAGGAAAGTAAACAGAGGCTAAGAGACAGGAGACACCAAGTGGAGATGCCAGGCAGAGACACGCCAGGCAGAGACACGCCAGGCAGAGACACGCCAGGCAGAGACGCCAAGTGGACCACCACACGCCACGGCAGTCCAAGAAGAAGACAGAGAGAGTATTTGAACAAAAGGACTGAAAACTTCTGAAACTTGATGGAAGACATGAATAAATATATCCAGGCAGCTCAATAAGCTCCAATTTAAATGACCTCAGAGACTCATACCAAGACACATAATAATCAAATTTCAAAAACCAAAGGTAAAACAGAATCTTGAAAGCAGTAAGACAGGAAGGAACTTATCACATATGAGGGCTTCTCATAAGGTTGTGAACGTATTTCTCATCAGAAACACTGGAGGCCAGAAGGCAATCAGCCAACATGCCAAGCGCTCAAAGAAAAAGCCAGGCAGCCCAGAGTCCTGTATCCAGCAAAACTGTCCCTCGGTGGTGAGTGAGAAGTTGAGACATTCCCTGATAAAAACTGAGTGAGTTGATGACCGTTTAACCTGTCTGCAAAAATGTCGAAGGGAGTCCTGCAGAGCGCAGTGAAAGAACACCACACAGTGACTAGAAGCTGCATGAAGAAGTGAATATCCTGGAAAAGGTGAGTACATGGGCAATCGCAAAAATTTGTATCTTTATGACTGAAGTTTGTAGCTCCACACAGTAGTAGAGGCGTTAGTCGCTCAGTCGTGTCCGACTCTTTGCAACCCCACAGACTGCAGCCCACCAGGCTCCTTTGCCCGTGGGATTCTCCAGGCAAGAATACTGGAGTAGATTGCCATTCCCTCTCCAGAGGATCTCAAACCCTGGTCTCCTGCACTGCAGGCAGATTCTTTACTGTTTGGGCTACAGGGAAGAATGTAACTACACATACTGTTTTCTATTTAATACATGATTTAGGACTAGTAAATTTTAATTAGTCTAAAAACTAATATTACTGCAACTTTGACTTATAATTCTATGTGCTCTTTATCATATGATTTAAAAGAGTCATTGTTCCTAAACTAATACAATATCATATATCAATTAGACCTCAATAAAGCAGGAAAAGGAGAGACTAATACATTTAAAATAATTCTTACATTGTGTGTTGAAATATACAATGTGCACAGATGTGATTTTGTGGCACCGATGATCAGAGCAATACAAACAACAAGAAGAGACAGAGGAATACCCGGCAGGTAAAGGAACAGGATAAATGCCCACCAAACCAGACGAAAGAGGAAGAGAGAGAGAATCTACCTGAAAAAGAATTCCGAATAATGATAGTGAAAATGATCCAAAATCTTGAAAAAAAAAATGGAATCACAGCTAAATAGCCTGGAGACAAGGAATGAGAAGATGCAAGAAAGGTTTAACAAGGACCTAGAAGAAATAAAAA
>SJYV01004814.1:0-25258 GCA_006410875.1 Neotragus pygmaeus
GTGGGGCCTCGACGGCTCCCGAAGCCCTCTACTACCAAGAGCCAAATCAACTGCTTCCTCCCAACCTTCCCTGAAGGGGACCCTTGGGAAAGCCTGATCACTCAACAGTCATCCCCACTGGGCTGGGTGGACCCCATCAGCACTGTCTGCCTCACCCCAAACCACCTGCATCCCACAGGGCAAGGGTGGCCAAAACGGATCCCGAGGACGAGCACCTGCCCCGGCCGAATGTCAGAGGACAGCCCCGCAGAGACGTGACATCCCGGCCACCAAACGTCCAAGGCAAGGTGGGGCCTGGCTCCAGAAGCACCACAGCAGCTTCTCCTTGCTCTAATGCACCAGCCAAGGAGCGCTGAGGAGAACTGGAGCACAGAGGACTTCGCTTTTTGCTGTATTTCCCTCAGTGCATCGTTTTTCTATTATTATTTTCTCACTATTTTAAACCAATTTTTAAAACTTTTAAAAAAAGTTTATTTCTTCCCTTTTCTGTAGCCACCATTACAGGTGGATACTAAACAGAAGTGACAAGGCAACTACGTGAAGAAACGGCACAAATTTTCACTAAACTCACATTAACACTGAAGCGGAAAGTGAGAGAGAGCTCTACCTGGGCCTCGCAGGCGGCGCTAGTGGTAAAGAACCTGCCTGCCAATGCAGGAGGCTGAAGGGACCCAGGTTCAAGCCCAAGTTAGGGAAGGTCCCCTGGAGGAGTCACGGCAGCCCACTCGTGTTCTTGCCTGGAGGATCCCACGGACAGAGGAGCCTGGCGGGCTACAGTCCATGGGGTCGCAAAGAGTCGGACATGCCTGAGCATGTGGGCTGTCAATGCACCCAAACTGCTCTGCCCAGGTAAGTCTTCACCAAAGTTGAGGACCTTTCAGCCCTGCCTTGCCTCATCTCTCGGACCCTGGGCAGATCCTGACATCCCTCTACATTCAAGACCTCTACATCCTCCTCTCGGAGCTCTTCAAGGCACAGTCTCAGACCCTTTCCTTCTCTCACCGCACTTCTCCACTGCCTGAGTAGTCCCACCCCCAGGCAGCCCCACAGCTCCATCTGGGGCCCAGGCATCACCTCTGGATGCACTTAGAGGCACTTCTGCATCCGACAGGTACTGAGGCTTTCTAAGTACCACTGGCTGACTCCATTGCTCCCCACCCTCAGAAGTGGGCTAGGACCATTGGTGCAGGCAAGCCTCCCTTTCTCTCACGTCCAAATAACCCCACTCACACTAGCCCCATTAGACATGTCTTTATTTTTTTTTAATGTATTTATTTTTAATTGAAGGATAACTGCTATGCAATACTGTGTTGGTTTCTGCCATTCATCAACATGAACCAGCCACAGGTATCCATCTGTCCCCTCCCTCTTGACCTCCCTCCCCACCCCACGTCTCTAAGCTGTCAGAGCACTGGGTTGAGCTCCCTGCGTCACACGGCAAATTCCTACTGCCTATCTTTTTTACACACGATAATGTATGTTTCAATGCTACTCTCCCGACTTGCCCCACCCTCCCCTTCCCACCACGTGTCCACAGTCTGTTCTGTGTCTGTGTCTCCACCGCTGCCCCACAAATAGGTTCATCAGCGCCATCTTTCTAGATTCTACATCTAGGCAGTAATAGACAGTACTGCTTTTCTCTTTCTTACTTACTCCACTCTGTATAATAGGCTCCAGGTTCATCCACCTCATTAGAATTGACCCAAATACGTTCCTTTTTATGGCTGAGTAACGTATGTGCCACAACTTCTTTATCCATTCATCTGTCGATAGACATCTTGGGTTGCTTCCATGTCCTAGTTATTGTAAACAGTGCTGGGATAAATATTGGAGTACACGTGTCATTTTCAAATATGGTTTCCTCAGGATATATGCCCAGTAGTGGGACTGTTGGGTCATATGGTAGTTTTATTCCTAGTTTTTAAAGGAATCTCAATACTGGCTGTATCAATTTACATTCCCACCAACAATGCAAGAATGTATCCTTTTCTCTACACCCTCTCCAGCATTTGTTTGATGATGGGCACTCTGACTAGTACAAGGCAATACCTCACTGTAGTTCTGATTTGCATTTCTCTAATAATTAGTGATACTGAGCATCTTTTCATGTGTTTATTAGCCATCTGTACGTCTTCCTTAGAGAAATGTTCATTTAGGTTTTCTGCCCTCTTTTTAACTGGGTTGTTTGTTTTTCTGGTATTGAGTTGTATAAGCTACTTTTGCATTTTGGAAATTAATCGTCAGTTGTTTCATTTACTATTATTTCCCCCCATTCTCAGGGTTGTCTTTTCACCTAGTTTATAGTTTCCTTTGCTGTGCAAAAGCTTTTAAGTTTAATTAGGTCCCACTTGTTTATCTTTGTGTTTATTTCCATTATTCTAGGAGGGGGGGGTCACAGAGGATTTTGCTGTGATTTATGTCAAGTAGTGTGTTGCCTCTAAGAGCTTTATAGTTTCTGGCCTTTCATTTAACTCTTTAACCCATTTTGAGTTTATTTCTGTGTGTGGTGTGAGGAGGTGCTCTAGTTTCAGTCTTTTACATGGATCTGTCCAGTTTTCCAGGCACCACTTACTGAAGAGGCTGTCTTTTCTCCACTGTATAATCTAAGGCATGTCTTCTTTGGATCCTGATTTCAACCCTGATAGGGTGCACCTGAGCTCACCTCCTAGCCAACATGTGATGGTTGCTTTGTCTGAGCATGCCTATATCCAACCCCATAACTTTTTACACAGACTGACCAGGCTCAGTGATGAGGACCTGAGGCTTGATGGTGCCCAAGCTCCTCACCTTCTGGAGTTTTCCTCCACCCACTCTGGTCTTCCTTTCCTCTAAGAACATCTTCTAGGCCACTACCATCATCACTCTTGAACCCCAACAGCCCCAGAGGCAGATAACAACAACATGGCTCAGGTCTGACCTCAGAGGCCAAGCTCTGCCTTAGTCCCTCACGCCCCCCAGCCTGAGCCATAGCAGTGCTTCTCCGGGTGACTTTCCTGCTCTTATCCTGAGTCTGCAACAATTATGTAGTTGAAACTGCATCACAGATACCGGTTTTTCTTTTTTCCACTGAACACTTCTTCCTGTTGCTACATACTCTTCATAATGATCTTAACAGCTAAATGTCCCATTAATGCATCATAATTTCCTTGACTTTCCCCACTGATGGGCATCCCATCTCCTTCTGGGTTCTCCTACTGTAACCAATGTTGTAATGATCATCTTCACAACTTCCTTATCTCATTTTTCCCTCAGAAATAAAGTCAGGTGTTCAACTCTGCCCTAGGGGTCCAAATACTTATACGGCGACTGGTACTGCCTCAACTGGTTTTCACTCTCACCTTGGGCAATGCAAGGACTCCACTACAAAGAGGAGGAAGAAAGCAGAGCCAAATCTGCTGTACCCTGCGCGGGGTCCTGAAGAGGCGGGCCCAGCTGTCTGGCAGACTGGACTCAGATGTCAGGGCTGTTATCTTCCTCTGCCTCCGTCATCTATTCCATGACTCCACCAGCAGGAAGGGAGACAGCACCCAGTGCACACAACCCTCCAGGACCAGCACTAAGGGTGCTCTGCCCCACCCCGCCCCCCAACTCTGAGGCTGCTGAGAAGACAGGTGAAGATCAATGGGACTGTCACTCTACCTGGGGAGGTCGGCTGGGACAGAAGCAAATATGGCATGAATCTTGCTGAAACCTAGAGCAATTTTTACAGTTCAGTGGTGAGATTAGCAAGAGACTAAGATCTGCTAGGAGAACACAGCCAGAAGACAGAGCTGCCACTTCCAAGGAGAAAGGTGCCCTGCACACAGAGAGGGGATGACTGTCTCCAATAGCAGGAAAAGCTTGGACGTGGGAGCCAAAACCATTCAGACTGCACACTGAGACAGCTGCAGCTCACAGAGAGAAGACACCAGAATGCATTCAGTGGCTAAGTATTTACCAGGAAAAACGTGTTTGTGCTGAGGAGGAACTCAGGGAGCAGGGGGAGCTGGAGGAATGCACATTCATGGCAGGGAAGAAAGGAGACTGACAGGAAACAGGACAAAGTGACTGTATGCAAAGCGATAAAGAAAACCGCCAACGTTACACACTAGAGGTAGGCTTCCTCCCAAGCCCAGGGCCAGAAGAGGTGGTCACCTCAGCCTGGAGTCCCCGAGAGAAGCCGGGGCAGCAAAGGGTCTGGAGCAGAATGCTGGCCCCAAACCGTCTTCAGAATAGCTGGCCTCCAAGACACTCCAACCAAGAGAACCATCCCAGGAGTCAGCTGCAAAGTCACTGATGCCATCTTGGACAAGGAGCCTGCGGCCTGCAGCCCAGATCCCAGTAGGACAGGGGTGGGGTCTTGACCCCAGAGTGTGCTGCACTCAGCTCACGCCAGCCAGCACTCAGGAACCGGGGAGCCAGCTGTTATACACAGCACTGGTAAAACATGCAATGATCAATCACTTGTGGTGCAGTCGATGAGACTCCGCCTGCCAACGCAGGGAACAGGGTTCAATCCCTGGTCCAGGAAGCCTCCACATGCCTTAGAACTAAGCCTGTGCGCACAGCTACTGAAGCCTGCGTGTCTAGAGCCCAGGCTCCGCAACGAGAGAAGCCCTTGCAGGGAGAAGCCTGTGCACCACACTGAAGACCCAGCACAACCAAAAAGAAAATAAGTAATTTTTAAAGAAATGCTATGATAAGGGAGTGGTTGGGACTGCCAGCTGAAGGCTGCTGTGGGCAGGCAGTTATCTCCTGCCTGGCAGCATTTTAAATTTTCTAGAGAAGTCACATATCTGGATTTTGGTAGGAAACCTCCGGTTGTATTTTTGTGGCTAATTACAGGGTTACAAATACTGTAATTCTGTCACAAACCCTTGATCTCTATCCAGCTCACAAGTCACCTACTCATGCGCAGTGTCAGGTAGACCTCAGACACTAACAGCGATACAACTGCACAAGCAGGCCTGTGTGCTGGGTGGACACCACATGTATTAACTCAGTGAATCCTCAAAACAGCCCCAGGAGACAGGTATTACTACTACCTCTCATCTTCTGCATAAGCACAGTGAAACTCCAAGATGTTAGGTAACTCGCCCAAGGCCACACAGTCACGGAGCCGGATCAAGTCCAGGCAGTGTGGCTCAAGTTGGTACTTGTAAGCTTTATGTTTCTAGTTCCTGAAAAACAAAGGCACCAACATGCATAACAGAGACAGTGTCTAAGGGAGTAGGTAGGAATGAGTTCAGAGCTCCTCTGAGAAACGCGCTGGTGAAAACAGATACCACTTGAGATGTTCCTCTGAGCAGCAAGGATGGATGCCACCTCTGCGTTACTTCTGCTGCCGTATTCCTGGGGTCTGGGGTGACTGCTATCCTAGATCACTTGAGTTCCTATCTGTTTTATAGCCCATGTCCTGGATTTAACATTTTTTAAACAAAGTTTTAGAATTTTATTAAGACTAGCTTTTAAGTGGAATCTTTATTGCTTCTTAATAAACCATTTATGGTTTAAAAAATTTGTAATTTACTTTAGCACTCCCTTTTACTTCTCACAGGATATCTTCATTTGGATAGCTTTTTTTTGTTTTTTAATTGATGTCTAATTGATTTATAATGTTGTGTTAGTTTCAGGTATTCAGCTAAGTGATTCAGTGTTAACATAGCTAAAAGAGACAAATATCATATGATATCACTTATAGGTGGAATCTAAAAAGTGATGCAAATAAATTTACTTACAGAATAAAAACAACTCACAGACATTGAAAACAAACTTACAGTTACCAAAGGGGAAAAGGGGAGGGATAAATTAGGAGTCTGGGATTCATATACACTATGACATAAAATAGGTAAGCAGCAAGAACCTACTGTATAGTGTAGGACACTATACTCATATCCTGTAATAATCTATAGTGGAAAAGAATCTGACAAGGGATATATGTGTATGTGTGTGTGTAAAATTGAATATAACTAAATCATTTTGCTGTATACTTGAAATCAACAACACTATAAATTAACTATACCTCAAATTTTTTTTAAGTGTAACAATTTTTTAAATTTGAAAACAAAGGTGATGAAATACTCATTTTCCCCCCACAGTTACTATTATTTGGGGCTTCCTAGGTGATGCTAAAGCTGAAACTCCAATACTTTGGTAACCTCATGTGAAGAGTTGACTCATTGGAAAAGACTGATGCTGGGAGGGACTGGGGGCAGGAGGAGAAGGGGACGACCGAGGATGAGATGGCTGGATGGCATCACCGACTTGATGGACGTGAGTCTGAGTGAACTCCAGGCGTTGGTGATGGACAGGGAGGCCTGGCGTGCTGCAATTCACGGGGTCGCAAAGAGTCGGGCACGACTGAGCCACTGAACTGGACTGAGGTGGCACTAGTGGTAAGGAATCCACTTGCCAATGTAGGAGATGCGGGTTAGATCCTTGAGCTGGGAAGATCCCCTGGAGAAGGAAATGGCAACCCACTCCAGTATTCTTGCCTGGGAAATTCTACGGACAGAGGAGCCTGGCGGGCCACAGTCCACGGGGCAGCGCAGAGTTGGACACAACTGAGCGCAGCATCATCATGTGGGTTTTCAAGTTTGTCCATGACTATCATATCTTGGCCATGTCTACTACTGCAACATGTCTTCCCAAATGCACGTTTGGTGACATCACGCTAGCAGCTTGAAATCAGACACAGGCAGAGTATTTATACCATGGAAACTGGCAAACACTACAAATTAGGGCTTGATTTCTTCTCAGGTTGGTGGCCTCTGTAGAGTCCTGGGCTGTATCTAGACCAATGCCTATTTTCGTAAAGAGTTTTAAAAGTTTCATTTTATCTACTTTTTATTGATGTGAAATTCACATAACATAAAATCAGCCATGTAAATAAAGTTTCACTGGAATACAGTCGTATTTGTTTGTTTACAAATTATCTATGGCTGCTTCTGTGGTATGCATAAAGGCGGATTTGTGACAGAGACGGTATGAGCTACAAAGCTGAATTGAAAATATTTACTATCTGGTCCAGAAACAGCTCACGAGCCCCTGGGATTTAGACTTAAGAAAATACTGATTATGCAGATTAAACTTCAAAGTGTGCCATGCTGGTAGGAATAGCACAAACAACTGAGGAAATATTCTTCCAGTATTTGAAAACTATCTGATTTTGCAAAGATATTACTTCACTCACTAACATAACAATCATCAGTCAATGTTCATGTCAAAACTAAACTCATAAGTTGACTATGGATACAAAAGTTCAACAGAAAACAAGGAAAGCAGTCTGAGTGAAACAACTGGCTACATCGAACCGAAAATAAAGTGCTGTGTTTCATGATTACTTGCAAACTGTCTGCTACCTATCCTTTCTATCAGTGTAATCATGTATGTATATATGGCATTTTTCCTGGAAAGCCAGCTGTCAAACATGTATAAGTACACCACATAGAGTAAATCAGAGCTCTCTATTGCTTCAAAGTGCTTAAAATAAAGCTTGAATGAAACAAAAATCCATTTGCATTACTATAATTCAGCATTACATATAAATGAAAAGAGGAAAGAACCTGCATTCTTTAGATGCTAACTCTTATAAATTATGGTGTACTTAAAAAGTGGTTCTAAGTTTTATCATCTCTGCAAGCAAACTGAACTTCTCCATGGTGATTATCAATGTCAAGGAAAAAGAAAAAAACCCAGCTAACACATAAAAGTTATGTTCAAGGACACAGTGCTCCCTTTTAGGAACATCAATAATGTTACTGGGAGATTCAATACAGTTCAACATTCAGCACATCCCCTAACACTTTACACTTTATTTTTCACAAAACTATACTGAAGGAACGAACTGCTTGCCCCCATTCCCAGCTCCAGTTTCCCAGTGCCCTGCCTGAATACCCTATTTCCTATGTGTGCCGTGAACTGACAAGAGTCTGGAGACAGGCAGTGTGACAGCAGGGCGGGGAGGGAGCTCTTTACAAAGGCTGGCCAAGAGAAGCCTGAAGGCATCTGAGGTCAGATCTAGGAAGGGGTCTTACACAGCCATGAATGAGGGAGAGAGAAGCATAAATGAGACAAGAAAGGAAAGAAGGGGCCAAGTCACACAGCACCTGTCATTGCTATTGTTCAGTCGCTAAGTCGTGTCCAACCCTTTGCAACTCCCTGGACTGCAGCACACCAGGCTGCCCTGTCCCTCACTATCTCCCGCAGTTTGCTGAGATTCATGTCCCCTGAGTGAGTCGGTGATGCTATCTAGCCATCTCACCCTCTGTCGCCCCCTTCTCCTCCAGCCTGCAAGCTTTCCCATCAGGCTCTTTTTCAAGGAGTCGGCTTTTCGCATCAAGTAGCCAAAGTGTTGGCGCTTCAGCATCAGTCTTTCCACTGAAATTCAGCGTTGACTGGTTTGATCTCCCTGCTGTCCAAGGGACTCTCAAGAATCTTCTCCAGCACCACAATTCGAAAGCATCAATTCTTCATGACAATAAGCAAAGAGAATGCATGTTCTAATCACAGAGGATCTTAAGCCAATGGTGTGATCTGATATCCGTTTGGAAGGGGCAAGATGGAGAAAAGATGATGAAAGGAGAATATACATTCTGGTAGTAGAGTTACCTACCAAAGTCATCTGTAAGACTTGCAGATGGACTGGGCACATTAAGGTAGAGAAAAGCTGGGAGCACAGATGACTCCAGGGTTTGAGCAGAGGCCCAGCTACAGCAGCACTGACTGCAATGAGGGAAACTGCATACACATCTTCTCTGTCCTGGCGGGCTGGATTCCTGTGCTCTGAGAGCATGAAAAGCATGGTGGGTGGGCTTGACTGGGGTAAGGAGCTGCACACTCCTGCTCTGAACCTCCCCAAAAGGCCCGAGAGGTAAAATAACCCTCTTCTCTCCGCTGGTAGCAGTATACAGAGGCCCCATGATCCACTCCACATTTTGATTGCTCTCAATAGTTCGAGTGCTCTTCAGGCTAAATCAATCTACTTTTTCTTTCTTTTTTTTTTTTATTGTTTAATTGAAAACAACAACAGCATAGGGAAAGCAAAAACAAAAACCATTCCTATTGCGCCAATACAAAAGCCTCCCATTTCACCCTAAGTTCTAGCTGTTGTGCCTTTCCTAGTTGTGAGACGCTAACCAAAAAAAAAAAAAAAAGCTCCTTTTCTTCATCATGGCAAAGCGTGCCCCCTTTCCTGCAGTCTTCAGGATCAGTCTTCACAGCTCTCTGCTATCTGCCTCAGTGGATGCACCATGTTTCCTAAGCCTCTCCCATTTAATTAACGATACTAACAATTACTATTGGATAAATATATTCACTAACATTGTTATTAAAAATTATCATGTATCTGTAAATAAATTTCCAAGAGTTAAAAAATGTCTAGATCAAAGGACATGACCAAAGCTACACCTCCTGCCACATAAGTGTTTCTCAAAAGGAGAAGTTCTCCTGGGTCCCGCCAGCGGGGCTGGGTGGGATAGAGGGGAAGAGTAGGAGATATAAAATAGCAACAGGACGGTTTAACACCCAGTCTTGATTACCTGCCAATGCCATTTAACCTACATATTTGAGTATAAGGTATATATTTTTCAATTATTCATCACATCAGTATTTCCCTATACGGTGATGTCTCTGGGAGGTTGTGATTGTTAGCTCTGAGTAAGTTCTCCACATTCAAAGAACACTGCTTTGTAAATTAGGCAATCTCACACACACAGAAATCTGTTTTTTGATCCCTTCCCTCCCCTGGTCTGCACTGCAATATAGAGAGATTCAGAGAAGTGCAGGCAGGTAAGTCTGGTTGGGAGTTCCAACCCTAGCACTTCTTCTAAAGAAGTGTGTCTTTCCATCTACAAGCCTGAGATTTTGTTCTACAACCAATTTCTTCCCACTTCCCCCCAGGGAGCTTTCAGAAATGTGCAAAATTATGCAATGTTGTCTGGTAACTGCTCACACTAAAACGAAGACTATCTTGGGAAAAAATACCATCTGTGAAAACCAAAGTTAAGTATCTACAAACTCATCCAGGAGGAAAACTGGCCCCAGCCCCACTCAAGAGAAACAGGGGCGGGGCGTTACTTGCCTGTGTTCAGCGCCTCGGCTGTGCCCAGCCACTTCCCAGCGGGCGTTCCTCACCCTCTGGTGGGCAGGCCTGTCCTCACTTTACAAGAGGACAGCAAGTCTGACAGACTGTCCGCAGCATCTGCTGTGATTTGTCCAGAGACAAGCACTGCAGAAACAGATCTGAACCCAGGTCCACCTCCAAAACCCCTGCATAGGAAACACTTTTCTTTCTTTCTATCTGCCCATTCATTCGGCTTTTTCATTTGGGGGGAGGCTCAGACAATTTTGCACCAATCAACCTGTAGTTAAGGGAAGAAGGCTTTCTTCTCCAAAAGACAAGATCTCATGAATGGTGCTGACGTGGCTCAGAGGGCCCAGAGATACCAGAAAAACCAGGGGGTGTTATGGGGTGGGGGGTGTTGCCAGGAGGGGACGGGGGCTATGTTCTGCACCCCCAAGCTACCCCACACCCCATGTGGAGAAACACAGCAAAGGCCTCAGTTCTTACCCAAAGCACAAGAGATGAGGCCCAGAAGCGCACTGGCCAGCTGAGGTAGGCATTAAAGTTAAACAGAAATTTTAAAGTGCGTTCCTTGATGGTACCACCCACATGGCTGGGGTTGCCACACGGACAGGCGGGCAGAGACCATCTCCATTCTTGCTGTCGCCTCCCCTCCTCGAAGTGGGCACAGTGGCCTCTGGGGAAAAACAAAGCCTCTGAGGTCAGTTGTGCGGTGGCCAGCTACTTACCCTGGCTAAGCCTGAGTCTCATCTGTTAAATGGGATACTATCTATCACAGAGTGAGCGTACAATGAGTTGCTACTGTCCTGCTTCTGTTATGAAGATAAAGTCCTTACAAACATACAACCCTTAAAAGATGACATCAAAAGACACTGGACACGTGGATTTGTTAAGTAGGGTTGCCTACTAGACTGAATGAGATTCAGTCCCTCCAGGCTGAACTCCACCTGCAGGTCTATTACCCACTAATAGAATGAAAAATCTGCTCTCTGCTCCTTCCAGCTGCAAGGCGTTGGGGGTAAGGACAGGCTCCCTCATTCTTTTCCTCATCTTTACCAGAGAAACAGCAGTAGCTCCCGCCCTCCTCTAGGTGACTAAGCCCAAGTCAGACATTGCACCAGGTGCCTAACATGCTCAACTCCTCAGGACAACACCGCCAGTCCAACAGCCACATGTCACAGGTAGAGAGACTGAGGCCCAGAGGCTTTGGGTGATTCACCCTGAGGCCACTGAGGCAAAAGCAACCGCGGAGGACCTGGAGCCACTGCTCCCCCAGCAGAGCAGGGCTTCAGGGTTTAGCACCCTCTTCCCGGGGGGAGTCCAGGCGTGGCCCAAAGGAGAGAGAAGGTGTGTGCCCTCCTGGGGGTGGGGCTGGAACTGAGGGATCATCACACCACAGAGGAGGCTAGGCAAGTGCGGCCAAACCAAAGCTGCCCACCTTCTCGCCTTCCTGTTTCCAGCCTCTAGAATCTCCAGACTCCCTAAAACTGAGCGACACACACAAGACACGCTCAACGCCTGAGTGTTGACCACGCCACTACGGCTAGAAGGGAGCCGACGCACCACAGGAGGACCCCAAAGGGCTGAGGTCTGGAGGGGGCCCAACAGTCATCACAGGAGAGGGCTGTCCTTTGGGGAACCAGCCGCCCCCAATGCTTGTGAGCCAAGCAGCTGCCCTGCCCAGTTCCCACCAAACCTGAACTCTTTCTACCCTGAACCCAGCTTGGTGCTGCCAGATTGTGCTCATCTAATGCTTGTGCTCACCCACAGCTTGAAATCAGAGATGGACCCACAGTAAGCTGGTCTTTGGCCCTAACAGAATTAACTATATGCAACAGTGAGAAAGGGACCAAAGCAGAAGGGGACACAGGCAGGCCAGACAGGTTAAAGGTGGCAAGATCAGACCAGGGTGCCAGGAACAGAAGACAGTGCCCCTTGGACAGCTGGCAAGGGCCTTGCTGTGGGAGGAAAGCTGCACCTTGAGCCCAGAGAAGCAGGTAGGAAGGAAAGAGAACGGAGGGCAGACTATCCAGGTGGGGCTGCAACAGTAGGTCAGGAGCTGATGAGCAGCTGAGAGAGGTTGGAGCAGGGCAGGAGGCAGGATGCCAGAGACTAGGCACACTGTGCTCAGCTGACTCTCTTGGTTGCAAGTGACAGAAAGGTCACAACAAATAAATGGACTTTACCAAGAAAAGACGCCACCAACTCACCTAGGGCCAACTGAGCCCCAGCAACTTATTCCTCCCCATCCCTCTGGGCCAGTCTTACTCCTGGGCAGGCTGTCCTCACACGGTAGACCCTAGCAGCAACCTGTTCACATCCTTCCCATTTAAGTCTCCCCCAAGTACCCCAGCAAAGCATTACAACTTTCAAATGGTCACAGGTCTATCCCTGAACCAATCACTGGCCAGGAAAGATGGAGCCCCATGACTGGCTAGACCTCAATCACTAAGCATCCTAAGGACAACCACCAAAGGATGGAATCTGGGTGAGTTGCCCACTGACAAGTCCGTGAACTGTCAGCTACACATCAAGACCCAGGATGCTTCAGGCCAGGGACCACATCCCACTCTCAGCAGAGGATGTCCCACTAGCACATCCTCCAAGGGAAACTAAGGCTGCAAACCTAACTTCATCCAAAACTACATGGCGAACAGCAGAGTCACTCACGCTCCCAACTCAGTTCTGCCCATCTCTAAAGCCCAAGTTTTCCACCTGGAGAAAGACTGCTTTCTTCACTATGTCATCTACAGAGCTCCCACGCTACCCAGTCAGCCACATGGCCCCAACAGAGAGAGTGAAACATCCCAGTCTTTTTGAACACTCACTCTGGGGCTAGCACACAGACAAGATCTGGATGCAGAAGACTGGCTGGGAAGAGGCTACATCTCCCTAGAGATCCCATTCACAGGAACGGGGCGACCAAGGGAGGCAGCCAGCAGAGCGCCAGTGGATTGTGGCACCACCAACCAACAGCACAGCATGCCGAGGCCAGTAGCTGGCTGGCCTGCAAGCGCCCAGGGCCACTGGAAACCATGGTGAGACATCTGGGAAAAGTCTTAAAGGCCAGACAGGGGTCCTCAAAGCCAAGTCAAATATTCAAAGGCAAGGAGGCACAATGAGCAGTAGGTCTGGAGAGAGCAGAAAGGCCAGTGCAGTACGGTTCAGGGGGCCAACCACAGCAACCACTCAGCGTTAGGCCTCAGGCCTCCTTCGTTCCCAAGCAGCTGCATTCAGCACTGAGCCTGCGGTGGGTCACTAAGGCCAGCATAATGACCCAGGGAGACAGCCTCAAGTGACAAGCGTCAGTAATGCATCCTCATGCCCAAGGCCAGCTCATCTCACAAGGCAGATGATGCCACTTCCTATTTCCTGACTTGGGGGAGCCCACCACCGACAGGACAGAAAACCATGCCAACTCTACTCCTGACAAAGGAGCATCATCCCCAGGGCGAAAGGCAGACGCTTACTCCCCTAACTCTGAGGCAGGCCGCCAAGCAGGTCCACCAGTAATCCAAAGACAGTCCCCACCTCCTGTCCAGACCAGTGTCCCCGTCGCTGCCCAGCCATGCGGGAGGGCTGCAGCCACCGGGGCACCTGCGGCTTTGGTCTGCACCACAGAGCTGCTTCTGCAAGCTCCTCCCCAACTTCCTGCAGACACGACCATTTTCACCCCACCCCCAAGCCAAGTCAGAGCGATTCTCCAGGAGCTTTCAAACGGCAAGTGTATCCATCCTTGTCCGAGCCTTCAAGAGTTCAAATCCCAGAGCTGCTACGTTTCCCACCACGTGGATCAAGCCTATCCACACGACACACAGATGCACGTGGTGTCGAGGACAAAAAACAAGAGCAGCTTCCCTCTCAGTTCTCCCACTCCAATTTCAATCCTAAACAGTATTTTGACTCGGTGGTGCAAGGCGAAACCTTACAAACAAATGCAGGATGAGCTCACCTCATTAAGGAGGGTGATGGTGGGAAGTGAAGCTCCTGCATGCGGCAGCAGCAGCTTTGGCTTGCTGACCAGCCTTCAAAGGGAGAACTTTAAATGCTTAAGAATAAGAAGCTCCTTTAAAATAGAAGCAAAAGTGAAATGTCCATTCACAAACCTCTCTGCCCCCAGACACGCCTCAATCGTAACACGTAGCCCACGTTTGCCACTGCCGAGCTGCCAGCATCCAGCAAAGGGGGAGCAGACATCACCAACTCTGGTGCTTGTCAGAGCTCCCCAGACACATAGGAGGGGAAAATGAAGGGCCATGAAAGATCACCTGGCCCGTACTCTCTCAGCTAACCTAAGTGAAAGAAACCAAACTCTGAAATGCAAGCAGGTGCAGCTTCTGTTAAGCAGGGGAAGGGGACAGTTAAGAGGAAATGGGCACAACAATCAGCTGTGACCAGGCCTCCCAGGAGCCATCCATGCTGAGCCTGAGAGGACACAAGGCTGGAGAGCTCGACGGCTGCTTGGTCACAGGCACCGCCTCCTCCCACCCAGCCTTTCCCAGGTGCGCACCGGACAGAGCACAAGCAGGGCCGTGCTGAGGCTCCCTGGACTCCCAGAGGGCTCCTTAGCCCAGGATGGGGCCAGAAGCTGCAACCAGGCACCTGCGCTAACACAAGGCACCCAAGTATGACTGCAGGCAAATCAGAGTCTGCAGTTCAGCCAGAACGAGGGGTACTTAGAACCCCATGCTGCGATCTGACGCCATGCAAACAAACCACCCGCTGCTTACTCCAGAACTCACATTTCAATTATGTCCATTCTGTCACCTGGACCCAATCCTGGGCCCAGCACAACACCCACCTACTTGAAGGCGTGATCATATCAAAATTTTAATTTTTAAAGAGGGAGCTAAAGCAGTACCTCAAAGGCATCACCCAGGGTCACTACCAGGCAACTCCCACCCTATTCTCCCATGAACAGTGCCCTAATGTTTCTTGGGGGCACCTCCTCTACTCTGGGTCAGTCTGGGTGGAATAACACCATGCCCTGATTTAGGGGTGAACCAATCAACACAGTATGCTAATTCAATCAAAGTCCAGACAAATTCAATCAAAGTATACCAGGAAACATCCACATGGCCTTCTGGGGAAGAGGTACCTTCCTCTTCTGCCCTGGATGACTGTTGGTAAGTGATTCCCAAAGCTACAAGGGCTGGGGAGATGATACCCACTGTGGAAAGGCAACAAGACAAAAAGCAAAGAGAGAGATGGAGTAAAGCCAGGGTGTCACCTGAGAAGAGATCCACTTCTGGGCCTCTGTGCAAGACAAGCCAATGCAGAAGTAGTAAAGGTGCTTTGCCTGCAACTATCTGAGTGCTTGAAGGAAACAATGTGAAATAATTAGCAGAAAGGGTATAAAACCATTGTTCCTCTTCTACATACCTCCACATCAGTGTCACTCACCCCCCCACAGCACTAAAAAGCTGGCTTGCCAACTATTTGCCTGGCACAGATGCCAAGGCACACCAAGGGGGTAAAAAAAAGCTGGGACGTGTTCACTGGAAATAGCTTTCAAGAAAGACTGGCCTTAAGGACACAGATAGCTATGTTGGGGATCACCCTGTGGATCACCAGCCCACAACTCACCCCAAGCTGGACCAGGGACCTGATGGCACAGGGGTCCAGAGAGCTAAGCTGGAATAGCAGAGGGGGGATATGCAAGTAAGGCATCGTAGGAACAAGGGGAGCACAGCCCGCAGGTGTGTGCCAGGAGAGCCAAGGCCAGCTTAGCAGGGCAGGTGCTCTGCAGAGCCAAGTGTGGCCGGGGAGTGGGCAGGGGAGGCAGCTGAAGGTACAAGCAGGAGAGCGGGGCCAGCGGCACCTGGAAGAGCACAGCCAGGCCACCAACGGCCTCTCGGTGAGAGCCACGGTCACGTGCAGCCGAGTGCTCCATCAGTAACTCTCCTGGCTCCACCACAGAACCCCCGGCACAGAGCTAGGGCCAGCCACCTACAACATCACCTTGTACACAGTGGACAAGTGGCTAGAGTCTCCATAGCAGCCACTAGGCTGGCCTACCATGAAGTGTGGCCTGGAAAAGCATCACCCACTTTCTGGCCGTGAAGAATGAAATCTGCGGGGGTTGGGGGTGGGGGTGTCCAGATAGGGTTTGGTTTGTCAATCATCAAAAAGGGCCAAAGAGTCTATGTGGCATTTGATCAGTGTCTCCAGGGATCACAGATAGACAGGGATCCACCTTCTCTGTCAGGGGTGAAAAATGCCAGCCAAGAAACAAAAAGTGAAAAACACCTTTTCCTCAGCTGATTCAAGAGAAAGCAGAGTATTCAGGTACAACTTTCCTGCTGAAAAGCATAAAAATGCTGCACAGAAGAATCCAGCCTAAGGATCCAAATCTAGGCAGGAGAGTGGAATGCCTGCCCTGTATCCACTGCCCTCTCCCGAGTGACACAGGAGGCAGCAGCAGATGGGTGAGGACTGAGTTGGGAGGTTCCAACCCCAGAGCCATCCCTTCTACCAGTGTGTCCACTGAGCCCCAGTTTCCACACTGGTACCTGCCTCACCAGGCAGCTGTATCGCTGTATAGGTTAAATGTGCAAAGTGCTGGCAACCTGTACCTACTCAGTAAATGTTGACTCTGAAGACCATGCCAGCTCCGAAGACCAGCCCTTTCACAAGAACATCATCAAGCATCTGAGCACCCACTCGCTGAGGAAGTTTTTTCTGGATAGTTGGGGAATAACTCTTGCTCTGTTACCAAGGAACTTGCCATCCCATGGAAACAGATCTAGTCTCAAAAGGAATGTAGAATTTTTAAGTTCTGTTAGGTGCCTGAAGGAGACTGTCTTGGATTAAAGCGGGAAAGGTTTCTGGAAAAGGGAGAGAGGCAGGGAAGACAGGAGGCCCCAGCCAGAGGCAGCACAAAGGGCCCGACCCAAGGTGCCACACAAACAGGGAAAGTCAGCTTGCAAAGTTCCCGTAGATGCTGTTTTGATGACAAGCTATAACTTTACTTCACAATGTTCCTGGATTAGGAGCAGTTTCTGTCCTTGAATTTTTAAAAAACAAAACAGTACACCTGCCATCAGGTATACTGATGGCATCAGGTGGACATTCCTGAATGCTTCTGATCATAAAAATGGAACTTGATACCCCAAAAGGTTAGGAGCCAGTAGGCCAGATTTTTAGACGGGAAAGGTTGTATGAACTGGGAAGAAAATGGAAAGGCAAAGCTTAACGTTTAAAAACACTTCACATTTAAGGTAAACCTCAGAAGATGCCTGGACTTCAACTTTCATTCTGGGCACTGCTTATGTAACAGGTTGTTAGGCCCACTGGCTTCGGAGCCAACCAGCACTGGATTTGGGCACAAAGCTTTCCCATATCCACCTCTGTGACACTAGAAAGATCCCTCAACCTCTGCTTTTCCCTAAAGTGAAGATGGAGCACCCATGTGCAAGAGTGGTTCAGAGAACCACTCAGGATGCAAAGCACACTACACATCCCTGGCACACAGTAAGTGCTAATAAATGGCAGCTCTTCATTTTATAGTTGCCAATGGACGAATCCAGGAAACTCTGTTGCAGTCCCAGGAGCATTTGAAGGCTTTTACCACCACCCACCTGGCTGGGGCACATCTGACATGACCCTTCATTTTAACAGGATCCATACATAATCACAGAACCTCCAGGAACTCACAGGTCAAGAGTCTGAGTCCTGACCAAGGGCCCAGTCCTGTCCGACACCCTACTGGCACGCTGGCCCTGGACTCTTGAGCCAGCTCTGATGATCATCAAGAAGAGTTTCCCTGAGTCCAACAGCATCTACCTCCCATGAACTCCTGCCTTTCGAGTCCTAAGTTTGCCTCCATAAGCTACACGGAGCCAACCTAAACCTGTACTGTAAACCAGCCTCCAGGCCCTTCACCAGCCCTCTTCCTATCCCATTGCTGAGAGGGTAAACTGTTCAATGACTTGCCAGCGATTCCTCCAAACTCTCCATTCCCCTCAGGTCAGAAACAAACCAAGAAATGACTTCCTTTTCCTTCTGAAAACACAAATGATGAAGGAAAAAATGATTCTACAAAGTCATTTTACGTTCTTAAGAATTCTGAACCATCTCTGAATAAGACACATGAAGAATTGTTCCATTTGGATCTAAGAGGTGTAGCCCTGTGAGGATGCCCCTACCCCAGACCATCCATGAGCACACTATGCCTGCTCCAGGTCCCTGCAGGGTAGTGGCTGGGTATCCCCAGGTCTCCAGCCGTCACAGCCAGCACCATAAACACTCACTAGAAATGTTTACAGCTGAGCCACCTTTTCCAATTTTATCATATATCTCCATAAACAGCATGAGTCGAGTTGGTGATTGAAATGTAGGTGTACTGCCTCCCAAGAACTGAAATTCATTGGAGTGTACTTTTAAATCCAGCATGCGCAATACTGGTAGGCCCTCCTTATGCAGGAAATGCTTTCCAATTCATGGAATCCCTGTGGCAATGCCTGCTCAGTCCCGAGAATGAAGAGGAGCAGTGGGAGAAGGGGGCTCTAAGTGCGGGCACTCACAAGGCTGGACTACAAATGCGCTGCCTACGCAGCCAGCCACTGAGCCACAAACTCAGGCACCCAACCTGCCAACCAGCTAAGTGGGCCCCGCAGGCACCAGGCAGACTCCGGACAGCCACCACCAGGAATAAAGAGAAAAAGCACGACTTCTGCTGAGAGACAGAGCCCCCAGCTTCCAGAAAGCAGTTGATAGTGGTGGGGTGGCAGGAGACCCCATGATGGATTAAGATCAGTTCTGGATAAACCAGAACTCCATCTGTGAAGACAGACACATGGACAAATTGAGGCAGAGAGCAGAGCACTCCTCTTTCACATAACACCAAGCTTGGCCCCTTGGAGGGCATGGCCCACCACTCGAAGTGGTGTTGGGAGCCCAAGTGACCACAGTGCCTGTTTGTATCTGTATCAGGACAAATGCCTCTCCCCTAAGCTGATCTGAACTGTCTTCCAGGCCTCTGTGACCTGCAGCCAGGACAACATCCCCTGATGAGAGCCACCTCTGAGGACCTCCGTGAAGACAGAAAGCAAAGTCCACCTTCTTCGAGGAAGAGGGCAAGTCACAACAAGGACTTACACCTGTTGACAGCCAACACTGTCACCTGTCCACTTCCCAAAGTCACAAATGCCATCCTGCTGTCCTCCCACATCCTGGCCACAACAGAAAGAGCAGACAGGAAGGCTACTGAATCTGGGCCACCGGCGTGGTCAGGAAGAGTCTGCATGTTTCAATTTCATACGTTCTAGTGTATTAATGAGAATTGGAACTAACAGCCTTCCATTCTTGAACTTACAAGATTCCTCTTTTCTGCAGGATCAATGGTGTTTTATAAAAACATCGGAGGTGCTGTAATCCTGAAGCAGAAAAGAAAGCTGGAACACCAGACTCATGACAGGTTCCACATCAGTTGGCAGTTACCACTTCACAGTGTGGTCTGGCCCAGGATTCTGTTCCCTTGACAGAAACCTTCAGATGTTTCCGGGACAGGTTGTCTAATGTCATCATACTGTTGGATCCATCACAGGTAAACTGAACCCAAGTTGCAATCTCTTATAAACTTGTGTGGGAGAAAAGAGGCGCCCACATCTTTTCTTACCAGTTCAAGACACTGCCCTCACGACCTCTTCTGAAGCCGTCTCTCCACATTTGAGATCACTACAGTGGATTTAAATAAAGTTGGAAGCATTATTGCTTAATAACTCTGGGTAAGTCCCTAACTTTAGGGCAGTCACCTCACGTTAAGTCAGTAGGAAACAAAGGCATTTTGTCCTCTCCAGGCCATGGAAGACACTAAGCAGCACCTACGGTGATGATGTCGGCTTCTGCACCCACAGAAAGGGGGACTGGCCACGCACCCCACCTCCCTTTACAGGCTGTTGGAAGGAAGCAGAGACTTTGTTGAAGTGTTGCACAAAGTCAGGCAAAGCATACTTCTCTGTGAAAAAGTGTGTTAGTATTTGTTACTCAGAAAATTCACACAATAGACACTGCATTAAAAGACAAAACTTCTAGAACAACAATTCACGTTAGCGTCTGATGCCCAGGTCCAGAATCTGAACCTGGATCTAGAGGGCGCTTTATGGGGCAAACACACCAGTCCCCAGTCCCAGGTTGTGGATGAGGAACCCACAGCCCAAGGAAGCTCACTGGTATCCTCACCTTCCACTTCTTAGGTGGGAAAATGATCTTTTCCATGTGTTTCTCTGCAGAGGCCACTTGGTCACCTCCCCTTGGCACCTGAAGTCTGCAGAATACTGAGGAAGAAATGTAGTCCTGAGATTTCCTGCTGGAGAACCCAAGAAGGAGTCTAGGGTTCAGTAGTTTAACCAGCACTTAGAAAGTACGCCTAACACTTCTGCTCTAGACAGAGCAGACAGAGAAACAAACTCCTCCTGAAGGCTGTCCTCTGGTCTGGAAGACAAAGCCCGAACTTTGGCAAAATAAGGAGTGTCCAATACAAACGGGAATCTAATCACTTGCTGATGAGGAACCTAATCACTTGCTGATGAGACTATGCTTGAGTGGACTGATTGATTTCTGGGCAGGAAGAAACAGTCCTCCTCAACTTTATCCATGACAAAACAAGATTTAACAAAGGCACAGAGTGCACTTGGGAAAGATTTTCAACACCCTGGGCTGCCATACAAGAGTAAGGCTTCCACTGTTCTAAAAAACTTTCAGTTGCTTTTTGAAAAGGAGTGTACAGGATTTATTACTGAACTGGCAAAAATTATTAAATCAAAGCCTGATGCTATAGATATTAAAGTACTCCAGAGGCTAGAATTTAGAGCAAAGAACTTTCCTCTTAAGAACCCTCTTTGTCAGGGAGATAATCAGAAAATGTTACTTTGTTACTTCCCTAACTTTTTAGATACTTGTGGATATTAAGTCAGCTCCCTGACATTGACTCTTCAAGCAAAAGTTAGTTAAGTTTGTTGTCATAATTGCATGCCCATAAAGGTAAGCATTAATGACACAATTCTCTGTCGCTTCTCTCAGAAGAGGTTTAATTTTAGTGTTGGTTCTTCAACTCTGTCCCCATTTTTATTTTCCAGGAGCATCTTAAATATGTGTCAACTAACTATGCAGATGTGGAGTTTCTACTTAGATAAAGCAGAGAAGAGCAGCTGTGTGCTGGCAATGCCCTGATGAAGCCACCTAGCTCTCACCTGGGCCCAGTTCAATCAAGAGAAACTGCAGAAATATGGTCACAGCATCTCTACCAGCAACCTATTCCTCCACGGCTCTGAGTTTCTCCCTGGAGTTTGCTCCAAGCCACACTCCTGTCAAATGGCTTGTAACAATACTCAGGAACATCACTGACAACAGCAGCATTTAAAGGAGGCACCTTCTCATCACTCATATTCAGAGACAATACCCCAATTTCATCCACTACACTTACATCAGTAAGACTCTAAGTCGTCCCAGATAAGCCACGTGAAACGTGCACTCCATGATATGGAACACAACCATGGGCTTGGACCCTCTTCCTCCTGTTCTCCTAGGAACCCTTTAGAATCTTACAAAACACTGGAACCCCTGAGGTCACCGCCCCACTTAATCTACAACATGGTGACTGCCTGTTAAAGCGCCTCCTGATCCCAAAGCTCTCCTAGGTGGCATTAGGATCAGTGCTAATATCTCAGCAACCATTCAGAATCTCTGCAAGGCAAACAAGCACATGGAATTCAAGAAATTACACTCTGAGGTGAAAGTCATCAAGGCTACATTTTTCATTTCACTTGTTTTATCCTCTAATTTTTCAGTCTTGGGAATTGCTGCAGCACCAGTTACTGCAAAAATTCTGCAAGGTTTAATATAGCTTGTGCCTACTCCACCCCCAAAGTCATAACAAAAATGTATACAACATTTGTTAAAGTCTATCCCCAAGTCTATCTTCATGGGGCCTGAAGACCAGGAATGACAGAATTACTTATGATACAGAAATCAGTCTTATAAAGATCACAACTCCTCTCTTTCTACCAAATGTGTACAATCCAACCATGAATTATTCCCACAGTGCTGGCTAAAACCTACTGCTAAAAGTAATCAGCAAAACTCATGTAAAGGAAAAGCAAAAGTCCCCACAGTGACAGAAACCTAAGTTACCTGGCCAAGCCGAAGATGGTTTATTTCTTTCATTCCCAGCACGTTAAAGTGGTTTCAATGGCCACTTCCTGGTCTCCCAGGAAATGCAGGGGCTCAGTTCATACCTGGATGCTACAACATCTTGCCATTGTTGAACCTGCTCTGGCCACAAGGGAAAATAACCCCTATCACAGACAACCACTCAGAGAACATATAAGAATTAGATTAATCTTTCTCAACACACACGGTGAAGGGCAGGGGAGATCCCTCCACAAACAGCAGCCTCGGTGGAGCAGCACCTGAGAAAGCGACACCCTGGGGTTAACCCTGACTGTCTAGGTCACAAACCAACAGGCTAGGGCCCCACGTAGCGGGCACATGAAGGGCTCTGGGTAATTCACTACCAAAAAGCGGGGCTCTGCCTTGGTCTGAGAAGCAAAGAATACTTAGGCCCAGAAAGGTAATAGGAAGAATCCCACTTTCCACAAGATCATTTTCCGTCGGCAGCGAGCCCAGGAGAGACCCAGGGAAGGCAAGTCCACTCTAGAACCGAAAGGGACTCTCCGCGCGCCTTAGGCACCCGGCTAGGTGTAAAGGAGGCCGGGGGGGCTCCCTTCGAAGCCAGAAAGGTTCTTCCAGCCGGGAGGAAAGGTAAATAAGACTTCTCTCATCACCGAGAGGGCCGAGACGAGTCCTACCCCGGACACCAGTTGCTCACAGCCTTTCCCCCTCCCCTCCCCCCCGCCGGGAGGGCTTCCCGGGGGTCGCGGGTCCCATGGTAAGGGCGAGGCGGGCGAGTACAGTCAGGAACAGCAAGGGTCGTAGAATTAGAGTGGATGAGGGGCAAAAACTCTAGTCTCAGCTCCCATCTGCTCCCTTCGCCCAGGCCGCATTAAAGCCTCGGCCTCACGTACCGAGCGCTGCCGGGCTGCCCGACCAGCCCCCGGCCCGGGCCCGGGGGAAGAGAGACAGGGATGGCAGCGGCCCTCAGGGGCAGCTGGNAGGTCCATCTATTCAAGGCTATGGTTTTTCCAATAGTCATGTATGGATGTGAGAGTTGGACTTTAAAGCAAGCTGAGCACCAAAGAATTGATGTTTTTGAATGTGGTGTTGGAGAAGACTCTTGAGAGTCTCTTGGACTGCAAGGAGATCCAACCAGTCTATCCTAAAGGAAATCAGTCCTGAATAGTCATTGGAAGGGTTGATGTTGAAGCTGAAACTCCAATATTTTGGCCACCTGATGTGAAGAGCTGACTCATTTCAAAAGACCCTGATGCTGGGAAAGATGGAAGGTGGGAGGAGAAGGGGATGACAGAGGATGAGATGGTTGGATGGCATCACTGACTCAATGAACATGAGTTTTAGTAAACTCCAGGAGCTGACGGACAGGGAGGCCTGGCATGGTGCAGTCCATGGGGTCGCAAAGAGTCGTACATGACTGAGCGATGGAACTGAACTGAATGCTGCCATGACTCAGGATGCTACCAGGCTTTTAACCTGTCCTACAGTGAGAATAGCTTGGATTTTTAAAAATTGAGTTAAGGGTACTTGGTAAATGAAAGGAAGCAATTATGCAAGAGTTTCTATTTATATTCATATCACCTAAAGAAAAAAGTACCATGCACTGTGTATCACATCAACCTATTAAAATGGGGCATAACATTTTAATATGTTGCCCAGATGTTTACAATATACTTTCAAAAATGATGCCGTATTCTGTGAGTTTACTTCCCTGTATGGAGTAACTTTATTTAATGTCAACAATGACTCTGGTTAAGAGATCCCTAAGGTTTAAATTGTATTTCATATCAAAAGCCAGCTGCTACACATATATCAATCACAATTGAGTCCTATAACTCAAAAACAAATCATGCTGTCTAAACCCTGCTCTTTTTCCTTACTCTGATATATGTCCCTCTTATAAAGTTAATGGCAAATACATAGTTTAGAATTTGGGGTTATATATTATTTAGGGTCATCAGCACACAGCACTGGGAGAGAAACAACCAGTCCGTCACCAGGGGTTTTACCAAACAGAGCATAAACGCTCTGTAGGATGCCATGATGTGGCAGACAGTTGCACAAGCTCTCCAGAGAAAATATAGGGCATTATTCTTCAAATATCAGTTTTTTCAGTGTAGCTAAATGTTACTAAAAATCTATGTTTGTCTTCCAAAAATCATATTTTCCTCATGCATTTTCTGAGTTATAGTATCTTCAAAGGACAGTAGATTCTGTATTATTCACTGGTCCTCACAGTCCCCCTCCTTGGTTCTCTTAATGCCTAAACAATGAGCTTACTTATATGCACTCAGGAGGTCTGCTGCTCATTAAGCAGGTAAAAATAGTAGTTACAGTTAGCAGACTTTCTTTTGCAAGTGACATGGCCTTGTTCTGACACCAGTGTATATGCTAAAGTCTGTGGGCAGTTCTCTCTTTAAAAAAAAATTTCTTCGATAAATGCTCATTAATTTAAAATAGGGAAAAAAACAGGCTGTAACTTCTTCGAATGTATGCTCTAGCCCATTTGTGTCATTACAAATGGATGTAAAGAAAAAAATTATACCAAAGAACTTAANAAAAAAAATTTCTTCGATAAATGCTCATTAATTTAAAATAGGGAAAAAAACAGGCTGTAACTTCTTCGAATGTATGCTCTAGCCCATTTGTGTCATTACAAATGGATGTAAAGAAAAAAATTATACCAAAGAACTTAATATTTACATGAATATTACTTTTCCATAATATTCTTCTAACCATCAAAAAACACATTTTCCACAACTAATGGAGACAAAATTACCTACCCTTCTGCTTTTATCTCTTGGTCCTGAAATGGCCCTTATAATTCATTTCTTTTAACTTAATTTCAAAGATTGAGAAAATGAGACACATAAAGTAATGTTGTATCTAACTGACTTAGTCATATCTCTTTAATGTTTACTATGCAAAAAAGTCTTAGCTTATTGAAATACATATTTATCTCTTTCTTGAATTTTATTATCATAGCATACACTGATTGAAGAGTTGACTCATTGGAAAAGACTCTGGTGCTGGGAAAGGTTGGGAGCAGGAGGAAAAAGGGAC
>SJYV01004815.1:0-10517 GCA_006410875.1 Neotragus pygmaeus
TATTGAAAAGGCCCTACCTTGTGCAAGGGGAATAGTTACCCCCTCCACTGTTGGTGGACATATAACCTGGTAGAGTCTCCTTAGTGGGAAATGGCATAGCTTTCAAAACTGTGCATCAGTTCAGTTCAGTTCTGTTGCTCAGCTATGTCCGACTCTTTGCGATCCCATGAACTGCAGCACGCCAGGCCTCCCTGTCCATCACCAGCTCCTGGAGTCCACCCAAACCCATGTCCATTGAGTCGGTGATGCCATCCAACCATCTTATCCTCTGTTGCCCCCTTCTCCTCTTGTCCTCAATTTTTCCCAGCATTAGGGTCTTCTCAAATGAGTCAGCTCTTCGCAGCAGGTGGCCAAAGTATTGGAGCTTCAGCTTCAACATCAGTCCTTCCAGTGAACACCCAGGACTGATTTCCCTTCAGATGGACCGGTTAGATCTCCTTGCAGTCCAAGGGTCTCTCAAGAGTCTTCTCCAACACCACAGTTCAAAAGCATCAATTCTTCAGTGCTCAGCTTTCTTTATAGTCCAACTCTCACATCCATACATGACCATTGGAAAAACCATAGCTTTGACTAGACCGACCTTTGTTGACAAAGTAATGTCTCTGTTTTTTAATATGCTGCACATATATAAATTTAGAAAATTCAATTCTAGGAAACTATTCTACAGAAATATTCCAAGATATGTAAAATATAAGACTATACATTGAGGCATTGTTTGAACTGCTTAAAATTGGAATATCCACAAAGGGGAATAATTGACTAAGTGGTATAATATGAAATAACTTTAAAAGTATGATGTGAACTAACAGGTCCTGATATTAAAACATAAGTGACTTCCAAGGTGACTCAGTGGTAAAGAATCCACCTGCCAGTGCAGGAGACACAAGAGACGTGGGTTTGATCCCTGAGTCAGGAAAATCCCCTGGACAAGGAAATGGCAACCCATTCCAGTATTCTTGCCTGGAGAATTCCATTGACACAGGAGTCTGGTGGGCTACAGTCTATGGAGTCGAAGAGTCAGACACACATGACGGAGTGACTGAACACGCTCATACACTACTTTTCTAATTAAATAATAACAATGGAAAAAAATAAATACATAAGTAAAACTCAACTCTTGGCATTTTTCTTGGGTCTTTCTGCCTCAAAAATATTCCATGGAGATTTGGCTGCAAACAAGGGGGGATGTAGATGTTACTGTTTGTACAATAAGTTGATTCATATAACCGAAACCTTTATTTCACATGTTTATATGTAAAAGGATAGTGTGAGTGGGAATTGCATTCAAGGTCTACTTTAAGGTGAAATCACTGATCAAGGTCTCTCTTCAGTCTTCTGCACTTCTTCCTGATGAAACTAATTAATCCAGGGAATTAGTTAATCCAAGTAATTAATTAATTTAATTTAATTAACTAGACTGCTGCCTGTTTTCCAGTGTTTGAATCACGCACCAGACTCTGACTATGCTGCATTTATTTATTTATATATTTTTACAGTAACCATCAAGAATGCAAGGAGATCAAACCAATCAATCCTAAAAGAAATCAACCATGAATATTCACTGGAAGGACTGATGCTGAAGCTGAAGCTCCAATACTTTGGCCACCTGACGCAAACAGCCGATTCAATGGAAAAGACCCTGATGGGAAAGTTTGAAGGCAGGAAGGCAGGAAGAGAAGGAGGCAGCAGAGGGTGAGATGGTTGGATGGCATCACTGACTCAATGGACTTGATTTGAGCAAACCCTGGGAGACAGAGGATAGGGAGGCCTGGCATGCTGCAGTCCACGGCGTCTCAGAATCAGACACAATTTAGGGACTGAACAACAATCAAGAATGACAATTTTATAAATCACAACAATGTAGCTTATACACAGAAAAATTTGAAGCTGATATGTGGAGGAAGAATATAATTCTAATTACCTCAAATTTTCAAAGCAAGATGACTCAGTTCAGTTCAATTCAGTTGCTCAATCGGGTGTGACTCTTTGCGACCCCATAGACCACAGCATACCAGAACTCCGTGTCCATCACCAGCTCCCAGAGTTTACCCAAACTCATGTCCATTGAGTCGGTGATGCCATCCAACCATCTCATTCTCTGTCATCCACTTCTCCTCCAGCCCTCTATCTTTCCCAGCTTCAGAGTCTTTTCAAATGAATAAGTTCTTCGCATCAGGTGGCCAAAATATTGGAGTTTCAGCTTCAACATCAGTCCTTCCAATGAACACCCAGGACTAACCTCCTTTAGGATGGACTGGTTGGATCTCCTTGCAGTCCAAGGGACTCTCAAGAGTCTTCTCCAACACCACAGTTCAAAAGCATCAATTCTTCAGTGCTTAGCTTTCTTTATAGTCCAACTCTCACATTNCACCCAGGACTAACCTCCTTTAGGATGGACTGGTTGGATCTCCTTGCAGTCCAAGGGACTCTCAAGAGTCTTCTCCAACACCACAGTTCAAAAGCATCAATTCTTCAGCGCTTAGCTTTCTCTATGGACAGAGGAGCATAGTGGGCTGCAGTCCATGGGGTCGCTAAGAGTCAGGAACAGCTGAATGACTTCACTTTCACTTTTCACTTTCATGCATTGGAGAAGGAAATGGCAACCCACTCCAGTGTTCTTGCCTGGAGAATCCCAGGGATGGGGGAGCCTGGTGGGCTGCCATCTGTGGGGTTGCACAGAATCGACTGAAGCGACTTAGCAGCAGCAGCACATCCATACATGACCACTGGAAAAACCATAGCCTTGACTAGATGGATCTTTGTTGGTCAAGTAATGTCTCTGCTTTTTAATATGCTGTCTAGGTT
This sequence comes from Neotragus pygmaeus, assembly GCA_006410875.1. Lineage (NCBI taxonomy): Eukaryota > Metazoa > Chordata > Mammalia > Artiodactyla > Bovidae > Neotragus > Neotragus pygmaeus. The sequence continues at coordinate 2,806 of SJYV01004815.1, forward strand.
GATCATAACTTTTCTTCCAAGGAGTAAGCACCGTTTAATTTCATGGCTGTAGTCACCATCTGCAGTGATTTTGGAGACCAAAAAGATAAAGTCAGCCACTGTTTCCACTGTTTCCCCATCTATTTGCCATGAAGTGATGGGGCCAGATGCCACTATGTGCCATTTAAATATTCTAAACAGCTTGTCACTAGGAATTCCCTGGTGGCTCAGTAGTTAAGACTTGGAGCTTCCACTATAGGGGTCACAGATTCGATTCCTGGTTGGGGTACTAAGAGCTCACATGCCACAGTGCAGTCAAATAAATAAGTAAAACAGTTTGTCACCTCTTTTGAGAGAAGTCCCATAAATCTTGAAGGACCTGCCCAGATCTTAATTCTACTTTCCTAGATTGCCCCAGGCTAAACACACCCCTGTTATTTTCTACTATTCAGTATTTTACTTCTGCTGCTACTTCTATCATTATGGTCTGGATTGTATTACAGCATTTGTTATTGTTGTTGTATAGGTGCATATTCACACCAGATTGTGACTCTCTATAAATAAGAATATAGTTTTTTGCATGATACAAAAAACTCTGATTTTTGCATGATACATTCCTTGACACATACTAAGCATATAAGAGATGTTGGTTGAGATTTATTACATGGGGTTGTGAGGGTCATTCCCCTTAGTTACTTCTCACCCACATTCATATACCAGTGGACCATTTTCTAAAACAAAACAAAAAAGCAAACCCTATCAAGTGGGAAGTTCATGTACAAAAGTGCTTTCTCTAACCATACTCTGTACTGCTGAAAACTTCTGAGAATCATGCTCTTCCGCTTCTGTTTTTTAACTGTTCTTATCTGAGACATTCAGAAATGACTCACTTTGAAACTCTTCCTGTGGAGTCAGATAGTAGTGGAAAGTGTTGGGTTTAGTTTATCATCAGAAACTAAGAGAGAGGAAAGAGGAGGCGCTCATCAAAGTTCCTAACTGTACTTCAGGACCTGACTGTGGTCAAGGGTGGGGACCAGACGGGACAAGTGGGGACCTCCAGACCTGTGCAGAAGCCTTCAGCTACTGTCTCGGGTTTTTGGTAAGGAAACCTAGATGCACCTGATGACTTATGTCTTGTTCTTTTCATTGTAGATAATGGTTTGAAAGTCATTATTTTCTATTTCCCTTTCTTTCCCCAACTGTTATTTCTTTTGCTTTAACCCCATGTCCACCTTTTTCTTTTTCTAACTATTCCATGTTCTATTTATCTTTGCTGTTTACACTTCATTCTGGAACTAATATTGAATTTTTACATTATTTTCCCCTCTCTTAAAGTGGCTGTTTCTCCTTCTGATCTTTGATTCCAGGTTTCCCCAATAGTTCCATTTTCCAAATCAGTGATTATCTGTTTTTCTTAATATATATATTTTTTCTATTTCATTTCACTCTTTTTCTCTTTTATTTTTTTCCTCATTCTTTATTGCTACTGATTCTGTCATCCTGTCGTTAGTATTTGATTCTGGTATCTACGTTTCTTTCCCTATTATAGCTGAATTTTAGTTTCAGGATATTACTTATCTTTTTAATTCTGATTGGTCAATTCAGTATTGAAAATCTAAAAATATATATAGAGAGAGTTACTTTTCAACCAAAACCAATTCAGTATTGAAAATTAAAAAAAAATAGAGACAGAGATACTTTTCAACCAAACACTTGGAGAAATAAAAAAAGTTACCTTGAACTGAAAGATTTTTAAGATTCTGATTCAGATACACTTTCATTTCAAAATGTGATATTTAAAGTATAGCTCATGCCAGATGATTCAGTTTCTTTGCATTGGAATTTTTCTCTTTTCAATCTTTATTACTTCCTTATTATTCTTTATTATTGTGCTGCTCTTGATGCCTTTCTCTATTAGCAATATCAAAGGCTTTTCTGTTATGTGATTATTTCTAGTAAAAAGAGTTTTGGCCTGACAGTAATTGGACCTAGAATTTGAGATCACTCCTAGTTGTGACTATGTAAAAGCCCCCTAATTTGTTGAGTTTCAGTGTCCAAAACTACAAAATAAAAATAGAAACAAGAAGAAAAAATTGCTAACTTTGTTTTCAGCCCTTGAATTCTGTGACTCTCTCCATCTCTCTATATTTTATGAATCGATGCGTGAATATGTGTGTAGGACAGGTGATCAAGGTAGCTGCCATGCACAACAAACAGCAAAGGAAGTGAACCTGACAGGACTCGAATATTAGAATAAGCAAGGCTACAGAATGGAGAATGAGAAGCACTTCTTCTTTTTTGTTATTTTGTTTTCTTGTTATTTTAACTTCTGCTAATCCCTATGCTAGCAGTTAGTGAACTCAGCAGAACAAGTCATATGATATTCTGGGTTTCTACCAAAGGAAACATAAAATGCTGTTAAAGCCGGTAATTGGGAACTGTAAAACAAAAAAAGGAAGTTAGAAGAGATAGCATCCTTACTGAATTAACCGAATAAGAATTAAAATTTTTAATTTAATAGAAAAAGAAAAGAAACCCCAAGTATGAGCATCCATCGAGTCAAGTAATCTTTAATCCTTACGTCTGACAAAGCATTGTGCTAAATTCTGTGGAGCAAGCATTTAGAAATAAGATTTTTTTTTTACCATTATGAAACTTAAGACTAGAATAATAGACAAGACAGCCATGAAAATAATTGTAATGCAGAACAAAATGCACCATTGCACAGAGAATACAAAAAGTGGTTCAAACCCCACCATGCTGCTGCTGCTGCTGCTGCTGCTAAGTCACTTCAGTCATGTCCGACTCTGTGCGACCCCATAGATGGCAGCCCACCAGGCTCCCCCATCCCTGGGATTCTCCAGGCAAGAACACAGGAGTGGGTTGCCATTTCCTTCTCCAATGCGTGAAAGTGAAGTTGCTCAGTCATGTCTGACTCTTAGTGACCCCATGGACCGCAGCCCACCAGGCTCCTCTGTCCATGGGATTTTCCAGGCAAAAGTACTGGAGTGGGTTGCCATTGCCTTCTCCAAAACCCCACCATACACACGCAAAATTTAGGAGGCTGAAGAAGTAAATTATGATTGGGATTATAAGAGAGGTTTCAAGGAAAACATATTTGAGCTTGATCTTGAAGAATGACTAGGATTTCAGCATAACTAGGATTTCAACAGACAGTGATTAAGAATGGAGAAAAGAGGAGGTTAAGGTAGAGAACATCATCTCAGACCAAAGTAAACAGCAGTCACCAAGGAGTAGAAAATGACATTGACTTGGAATAATGAGTTGTTCAGAAAAGCTATAAAGTAAGGTATGTTAATGGGAATGTTAAAAATTACAAGGATTTCCCTGGCAGTCCAGTGGTTAAGAATCTGCCTTCCAATGCAGGGTAGGTGAGTTTAATCCCTGGTCACAAAACTAAGATCCCATGTGCCACAGGGCTGCTAGCCCATGAGCCACAACCAGAGAGCCCACATGATTCAGCGAAGACCAGCACAGCCAACAACAAAGAAAGGAAAGAAAATTAGGGAAGTGTTATGTCACAGAGGCCAAGAGAAAGAGAGTGATGAGAAGCCCGTGTAAAGTAATAGGGATATTGTGGAGGATAAAGATAGAGGAAAAGATGCTTGTATTTGTTCTCTAGAGGCAGTTTTAGCAGAGTGATGGGATAGAAGACTAATTACAAAGGGTTAAGAAGTAGCTGGTGAGAACAACAGATCCTAAAACAAGCCAGTATTCTTGAAAAAGAAAAGCTGCTAATTTAAAAGACTTAAGAAATATCCTTATGCAAAGTGGGATCCTTAACTGGATACAACTGTTGACAAATCAGCTATAAGGGATATTTTGGGGATTGGGGGGAGGATAAAGTCTGAATATTCGTCAAGTTAAGTCTTACTGTAAATATGGAGACTGCTAAATGATAAAAGTGATCAAAGAAAGCAGTTTATATAAAACAATATGCATTTACACCCAAGTTCATAGCAACAGCATCCACAATAGCTAAAATGTGGAAGTAACTCCAATGTCCATCGACAGATGAGTGGATAAATAAAATGTGGTACACACATGCAGTGGAATATTATTGTCTTAGAAGAGAATTCTAACACACACTACAACATGGATGAACCTTGAGGACATTTTGCCAAGTGAAATAAGCCAGTCACAAACAGAAAAATGCTGTAGGATTCCATCTATACAAGGGATCTAGAGTAATCAATCCTGAAACATGATGCTGTGAAAGTGCTGCACTCAATATGCCAGCAAATTTGGAAAACTCAGCAGTGGCCACAGGACTGGAAAAGGTCAGTTTTCATTCCAGTTTCAAACAAGAGCAATGCCAAAGAATGTTCAGGCTACAGCAAAATTGCACTCATTTCACATGCTTGCAAAGTAATGCTCAAAAATCCTTCAAGCTAGGCTTCAACAGTATGTGAACCGAGAACTTCCAGATATTCAAGCTGGATTTAGAAAAGGCAGAGGAACCAGAGATCAAATTGCCAACATCTTTGAGATCATAGAAAATGCAAAAGAATTCCAGAAAAACCTCTACTTCTGCTTTATTGACTATACTAAAGCCTTTGACTGTGTGGATCACAAGACACTGGAAAATTCTTCAAGAGATGGGACTACCAGACCACATTACCTGCCTCCTAAATGCAGGTCAAGAAGCAGCAGTTAGAACTGGACATGGAACAACAGACTGGTTCCAAATTGGAAATGGAGTACGTCAAGGCTGTGTATTGTCACCCTGCTTATTTAACTTATATGCAGAGTACATCATGAGAAATGCTGGGCTGGGTGAAGCACAAGCTGGAATCAGAATTTCTGGGAGAAATATCAATAACCCCAGATATGAAGATGATATCACCCTATGGCAGATAAAAAAGAGGAATTAAAGTACCTCTTAATGAAAGTGAAAGAGGAAAGTGAAAAAGCTGATTTAAAACTCAACTTTCAAAAAACTGAAGATTATGGCATCTGATTCCATCACATCTTGCAAATAGATGGGAAAATAATGGAAACAGTGACAGACTATATTTTCTTGGGTTTCAAAATCACTTCGGACAGTGACTGCAGCCATGAAATTTAAAAGACGCTTGCTTTGACCAACCTAGAGAGCATATTAAAAAGCAGAGACATTACTTTGCTGACAAAGGTCCATCTAGTCAAAGCTATGGTTTTTCCAGTAGTCATTGTATGGATGTGAGAGTTGGACCATAAAGAAAGCTGAGCAGCGAAGAATTGATGCTTTTGAACTGTGGGGTTGGAGAAGACTCTTGAGAACCCCTTGGACTGCAAGGAGATCAAACAAGTCAATCCTAAATGAAATCAATCCTGAATATTCATTGGAAGGACTGATGCTGAAGCTGAAGCTCCAATACTTTGGCCACCTAATGCAAAGAGCTGATTCACTGGAAAAGACCCTGATGCTGGGAAAAATTGAAGGCAGGAAGAGAAGGAGGNGCCCTCAGCCTGTCCCCGGGGTACAGCCCCGCTCCCCTTGGCGGGACACGTCTGCCCGGCAGCAGCCGTCTGGGCAGCTTCCCTCTGAGGGGGCCGGTGACCAGCCGTGGGGGGCATCCCGCGTCGCCGCCCTGACGAGCCGTGCCTGCGGGCGGTGCCGCCGTGACCCTGCCCTGCCACTCTGGGAGCCTGCTGCCGGCCTCCCAGGGCACCGGTGCCCAAGAACCACCCCCTGCTCAGCCAGGAGCTGCTCGAGTGCCCACGGCCGGGCAGGCATCAGCCACGGGGGAACCCCGGCCGCCTGCTGCACACAAGCCCCGTGCTCAAAGAGACGCCTGGGGCCCCGGCCCTGCCTGTCTAAGCACTCCCTGCACGTCTTGGCTTACGCTGTTGGACCACCACCCGCACACCTGTGGGCGGTGGGTCTGCCCAGCTTGACTGTTGTTAAGCCCTGCGTGGGCGTGACACGCGCCCTCTTTGGACGAGGGCAGGCCTCGGTGGCAGCGGAAGCGTGGGCACTGTCCCGGGGTCCAGGAGGAGAGAGCGCGCAGAAGGGTGGCAGCTCGTCTGAGCCGGCGCTCCCCCGGGGCGGCCCACCGCAGGCCGAACTCTCTGCCCCTCCCTTGGCTTGAGGCTGAGCAGCGAGGGCAGGACCCACAGAGGCGGACGCAGCTGTACAACCGCTCACCTGCACCCCCGGCTCATCTGAGATTCCATCACTCACAGAGCCGCTGGGACCCGCTTCATCCTCCCAGCCACTGCCACCACCGACTGCCTGCTCCTTGGATCGGCTGCTCGCTGGGAGGATCGGGGGTGTGTGTGTGAGTGTCCCTCCCCTCCCTGGCCGCCCCGTCCGCGGCCCCACCTGGCACACAGACAGGGCAGATTCTCAGCCCTCCAGGCCCACTCTGCCTCCTCCAGGGACCATGGCCTGAACCTGGCAGGGAGATGTTTCCTCTCACCCAGACAAAGGCCGGGGCAGGCGTTCGGGCCAGCCCGGGCCTCCTTTGGTGACCCACCTTCTCATCCAAGCCAAACCACATCTATTGAGATGCTGTTTTTATCTTCATTGTTGAAACCAGTGACTACATCTCCCCACACCCTTTTATCCGTGCCAAAAGGAACAGCAAGCAAAATAAGGGACAGCCTTCAGACTCGTGAAAGANGACCCACCTTCTCATCCAAGCCAAACCACATCTATTGAGATGCTGTTTTTATCTTCATTGTTGAAACCAGTGACTACATCTCCCCACACCCTTTTATCCGTGCCAAAAGGAACAGCAAGCAAAATAAGGGACAGCCTTCAGACTCGTGAAAGAACCAAGGAAGGCTCCTGGGGCTCTGCAGACGCCCTTGGCCACAGGAAGTCCCCGAGGACCCCACGACCGAGCCCAGTCCGCCTGCACTTTCCTCCCGCCTCCTTGCAAGAAAAGCATCGTCTCCAGGGACTTTCTCCGTCGCCCTCTTTTTTATTTCTTAAAAAAGAATCAAACGTTATCTTGATTTCTAGACCCATATCTTTTATTTCCTCCAAGCGAAAACCTTCTCGAAGCTATTTCCTTGACTGTACAAATTGAACAAAGGTTCTTTTAAAATGTTTCCAGTGCTCTGGCAGCCTCGTTTTTCCTGTGTGTGAGGAGAGAACACGGAGGGTGAGACCCTCCCTCTTGAAAGTGCAGGCCTGCAGTGCAGCGTCGCCCCGTCTGCACGGAGCATTCCGACAGCCCGGGCTTGTGTGTCTCCCTGTACCTTCTCATAACAATAATGCGCTCCTCGTGGACTTGCACGTTTATAAAAGAAACTGGTTTATACAGATCCCATTATGAGCCGTGTCTGCTCTAAGCCGGTGTCAGGGACCCCCGCCCCCAGCCCGCTCAGTCAGGAACGAGAACGAGACCCCCTGTGGAGCCGTGGGCAGCCCCTCACCCTCTGGGGACAGAAACCAAGGGAGGGATCGGCACAGAGGAGACGGATCCAAACCAGCCCGGGGGAGAAGCGCTTCCTGGAGCCAACGCGTGAGAAACTCCACCGGAGGTTTACGCAGCCAAGAATCCGCTCACTCTCTCCAAGTTTGCGGAGAGAACTTAAAACCCAACCTGTCAAAGCTTGCGAGCTGCCGTCAGAGGCCCTGCTTCCCGTGCCCACATTTTCGTCTTCTCTCAGGGCTCCTGGTGGGGTCCATCTCTCAGCCTTCGCTTGACTCTGTTTTGATTATTCACGTCTTTTCGCAGAGCTCCTGCAGTTTTCCAGGGTTTCGAGTCTGTCGCCCT
>SJYV01004818.1:19209-32481 GCA_006410875.1 Neotragus pygmaeus
CCATCTCATCCTCTGTCGTCCCCTTCTCCTCCTGCCTTCAATCTTTCCCAGCATCAGAGTCTTTTCCAATGAGTTAGTTCTTCTCATCAGGTGGCCAAAGTATTGGAGCTTCAGCTTCAGTCCTTCCGATGAATATTCAGGACTGATTTTTTCTAGGATGGACTGGTTGAATCTCCTTGCAGTCCAAGAGACTCTCAAGAGTCTTCTCCAACACCACAGTTCAAAAGCATCAGTTCTTCGGTGCTCAGCCTTCTTTATGGTCCAACTCTCATGTCCATACATAGCTGGGAAAAACCACATCTTTGACTAGATGGACCTTTGTCAGAAAAGTGATGTCCCTGCTTTTCAATAAGCTGTCTAGGTTTGTCACAGCTTTTCTTGCAAGGAGCATGTGTTTTTTAATTTCATGGCTGCAGTCACCATCTGCAGTGATTTTGGAGGACAAGAAAATAAAGTCTGCCATGGTTTCCATTGTTGCCCCATCCATTTGCCATGAAGTGATGGAATCAAATGCCATGATTTTTTTTTTTTGAATATTGAGTTTTAAGCCAGCTTTTTCACTCTCCTCTTTCACTTTCATCAAGAGGCTCTTTAGTTCATCTTTACTTTCTGCCATAAGGGTGGTGTCATCTGCATATCTGAGGTTATTGATATGATGATTTTATGAATAATCAAATAAAAACATACATAAAACTCTTGCAGAGCCAAGAACATATTAAGAGCTCAACAAATCATACCTATCATGATTAATAAGATTTTTTTTTTTTCCTGTAATGAGCAGCTGGAAGAAATCATTAAGAGTAAGAGACAGGGTCAAGAAAGACCAAGTAAAACAAGGCATCAAACTAAGGTCTTTTAGGAGAGATTCTTCTCATCCAGATGCCTCTCAGGATGTGGTCTTACGTGCCCTCTATCATGCCATGAGCTATCTAGCAACTTGGAATAAAGTTTCTTACTTGACTATGAGAGTTGATTCTACACATAGTCCGCCCTCAAGACCACCAGGACCTCACAGCCTGGAAATGCACACAGAGTAAATACTTGTTGGGTGAAAAAATACTCACAAAAATATATCTCCAAAAGAAAGAAAATGTGTTCAGAAAATTGATTTAAAAGTTATGATGCATCCTTTAAGGGTTTCTACTTTACTGATAGAAAAAGGTTCATGCATTATTCTTAGAAAAGAACAGACACTGGTCATGACAGACTTTCTGTTTTGCATTTAATGTGTGTTATCTCATCAAACTGACTTCAGTATGTGGAATTTGACAAAGTTTTGCCTCTTCATTGATCTTAGTCATGACACATGCATTAGGTGACACTTTCACAAATTGAAAGGAATTAGTAACCATCTGTAGTCTCACTCTAATTCACAAAATAAAAATACAAATAGTGTGGAGTGGGAAAGAGTTTCTGATTGTCTATAAGCACAAGAAAAGCTGGGCTGGATGAAGCACAAGCTGGAATCAAGATTGTCGGGAGAAATATCAATAACTTCAGATATGCAGATGACACCTCCCTTATGACAGAATGTGAAGAGGAACTAAAGAGCCTCTTGATGAACATGAAAGAAGAGAGCAAAAAAGTTGGCTTAAAGCTCAACATTCAGGAAACTAAGATTATGACATCTGGTCCCATCACTTCTTGGGAAATAGATGGGGAAACAGTAGAAACAGTGTCAGACTTTATTTTTCTGGGTTCCAAAATTACTGCAGATGGAGACTGCAGCCATAAAATTAAAAGACACTCCTTGGAAGGAAATTTATGACCAACCTAGATAGCATATTAAAAAGCAGAGGCATTTCTTTGCCAACAAAGGTCTATCTAGTCAAGGCTATGGTTTTTCCAGTGGTCATGTATGGATATCAGAGTTGGACTCTAAAGAAAGCTGAGTGCTGAAGAATTGATGCTTTTGAACTGTGATGTTGGAGAAGACTCTTGAGAGTCCCTTGGACTGCAAGGATATCCAATCAGTCCATCCTAAAGGAAATCAGTCCTGTGCTCATTGGAAGGACTGATGGTGAAGCTGAAACTCCAATACTTTGGCCACCTGATGCAAAGAACTGACTCACTGGGAAAGACCCTGATGCTAGGCAAGATTGAGGGCAGGAGGAGAAGGGGACGACAGAGGTTGAGATGGTTGGGTGGTATCACTGACTCGATGGACATGAGTTACAGCAAGCTCTGGGAGTTAATGATGGACAGGGAGGTCTGGCACCCTGCAGTCCATGGGGTTGCAAAGAGTCAGACATGACTGAGCAAGTGAAATGAACTGAACTGAACTGATACCTAGGTAGCCTTTGGTATGTGAAGAATGTGTACAAGTGTTATTTTGCAGAACAACTCAATTGACCTCTCTATTTGTCCCGTCACCTGGACTAACCTATGTGTCATATTCTGGCCTAAAAAGTATTTGAAACAAATTCTCTTCCCTATGAGGAATTCTCTTTTCATTTGCTAAGATAATATTTGTTCTTGGCCTAAATGCAGAGTCTGATTCAATAATACAGAACAAGGACTAAGTACATGGTTTTGAAGACAGATAATCTGGAGAAAAGCCTGATACCACTTTTTATGACCCTTTTTTCTCCTCTTGGGCAACTTTATCACTCCTAGTGCCTCAGTTCCTTCATCTATTAAATGGGCCAATAATACTACCTACTTCACAGGGATGTTGTAAGGATTAAATAAATTAGCATCTTAAGAAAGTAAAAATTAGCTTAGGCTAAGATAGGAGAAAAATCTTCCTGGCCCTTCATCAGGCTGGGAAAATAGACACGAAAACCAGCTGCATATTTCATAGCAAGCAATATTCCTCCCAAGGACACACTACAGTAGTAAAACATCATAAAATACTCCCCACTGGGTGACAACTGTTTTCTCACGTACTGAAAAACTTTTTTCTCCAAAATCATAGACTGTTATGAAACACTCACTGATGTTTGAAATCTAACAGTATAAATTAAACATTCTATTCTTTGTGTGTGATTAGTTTTGGTCTTAAAAAAAAAAAAAATTTCTGAAGGTCAGAAGCCCATATCAGCTTTCCTGGTTCTTCTGCTAAGGGTCTTACAACGCTGAAATCAACATGTTGGCAGGGTCGAGCACCCACTGAGGCTGTAGGGAAAGCCTCTGAGCTCATCCACATTGCTGGCTGAACTTGGTTCCTTCCGACTGCAGGACTGAGGTTTCCATGCTGATTGTCAGCCAGTCTGGCCTCTGCTCTGGAGGCTTTCCACAAAAGCATTCTACATCTTACTTAGAGAATCTCCATCACTTAAACAGAGGAAAACAGCCTGGACTTAGAGTTCATGTGTGGGTCTTCAAATAAGGGGCGTCTGGCCATAATGCCTGCCTTAACTTGACTGTTTCAGAGTGAAAGAACCCTGCTTGATGTACAAACCTAATGCTGGTCTCTCACACACAGCCTGCTTTGCTTTGAGCCCATCAAGATGATGCTCCAGTTACATTTCATCTAAACTCCTCTCTTTTCCAAAATCCTATCATATCTGCACAATTTCTTTTCATTCACACTACACTTTCTCCAGAGTGTGCTTCTTGTCCATGAAATGATAATCTGTCTTAATGGAACCAGAGACTTGTCCCGGGGTGGTTTTAGACTTCTCAGGCTAGAACAGCTTAAAATGCTTAAAAGAGAGCATGGCACGTGAAAATACTTGACTTTATCTTGCCTGTAATAACAAATATCATAATCCTGGTGATTATTATATCATAGACTCTGTGAGTAAATGCAAATAAAAGGGCAATGAAGTGGTGCCAAACGATGCTGTGAAGAAAATGATTGGGAAGAAACAAACAAACAAACAAACATGTCATGTCACCATACACCATTTCTGCAGAAATTGCTGTGACCACAGAGATTTTCCAAAGGCAAATTTCCACTTCAGAAGCCTCCCTTGCTGTCATGTGGCACCCTTGGTTCTGGCAGAAGCCGTTCAGTCATTTGAAACAACTCTACAAAGTGCAGCCTGGCCCACGTTTACTTCTCCGGGACTGTGAGTCAGAACCGTTAAGACACAGCATGTCAAGACTTTCAACTTGCTTTGAAATCAGCACTATGATTGATATGAAGTGGAAAAGTTGATCTCAGAAATGTTTCTCATTTTGTCCTATGAAAAATATGAAAGGCTTATATTTTTAATAATAATCATGACAGTGAAAGTCAGTCATGTCCAACTCTCTTCAACCCCATGGACTGCAGCCCGCCTGGCTCCTCTGTCCATGGAATTCTCCAGGCAAGGATACGGGAGTGGGTTCCCTTTCCCTTCTCCAGTAATCATGATAAACTTGACATAATGTGAAAGAATTGGGGGATGTTTCAGAAGCATACCAGGCCCCAATTTAGGGCTCAAGGAGGACCCATTGAGGAAGGAGGACTTTAGGCATCAGAAAGGCATTCTGAGAGCATCTCCATCTTTCTAGCTCACCTGAGCACCATCTCTCACTTGTGTAATTAATATTCATAAAAATAATTTCAAACGACATCCATCAAAAACTCAATTCAATGTACTGGCATATCCCCATGATCTGTACTATTCTAGGGTGTGGTAGCTTAGGAGTAAAAGATGTGAACCTAATGCATTTTTTTGAAATGGCTATCTTATCTTGAAAATTGTGACTTTGGAGGAACTAAGGTGATTGGCAGTGGAAAGAATCAGAACATGTGAAATTCCTTAAAAATGTGTTGACTTAATTTTGCCTATGTTACACATAATAGAAAAACTTTGCACTTAAAAAACACTCAATTTGGAAGATTTGAGTCAGTCTCTAGCAATGTTCGGCATGTAATAAATTCTCAACAAATATCTGTTCAATAAACACATGTATGCTTCAGACAGAATACAACCTTCTGGAAATGCGAACAGGGAAAAAAAAATGTTGATGAGGGCATGAGAAAGGGCATCAAGACAGCAATGTAAAAATAGTTCAGATATAAATAGACAAAGCCTGCTCTAGGGGCATGGGAATAAGAAAGTGTAAAATTCTGTTTAGACCGAGCAATTCAGCTCAATGATTGGGAGATCTTATGTGCTTTCTTTAAGTCTATGAATGGTCACTCTCTACACTGGAGACACAAACTTCCAGTATGTAGTTTGCTTCCAATCTCAACAGATCCTCAAGCTCTAACCATATGTTTTTGTATAAACACACCTGATATTCAACTTATAAGGTCTTACTAAGTCAAGAAACAACTGTTTTTCACAGAAAATATATGAAAAAACAGTCGATTCACTAATATATTATTTGTTGCATTCTTTAGCTATTTGCTAATGTATTTGGGCTTGGGAGTAGTATTTAGAATATAGCAAAAGACACAAAGAACAGTACAGGGAATACCCAATGTAAGGTATAAAGCAACTATCCAATCAAAATTCTGTTTCTGATTAACAGACTCCTCTCTCCCCATTAGAGAAATCAGCAATCCTGTTTGGGGAATTTTATTTCCATATCATCCCTAAGCTTTTTAAACATTTGCAATGATCCCTCCTAAAGTATATACAGTATGCATTGCATATTTTAGACTCTTTGTGAAACCATGAACTACAGCACACCAGGCCTCCCTGTCCATCACCAACTCCTGGAGCTTACTCAAACTCATGTCCATCGAGTCAGTGATGCCATTCAACCATCTCATCCTGTCATCCTTCTCCTCCTGCCTTCAATCTTTCACAGCATCAGGGCCTTTTCCAATGAATCAATTCTTTGCACCAGGTCAGCAAAGTACTGGAGGTTCAGCTTCATTGTTAGTCCTTCTAATGAATATTCAGGACTGATTGCCTTTAGGATGGACTGGTTGGATCTCCTTGCAGTCCAAGAGACTCTCAAGCGTCTTCTCCAACACCACAGTTCAAAAGCATCAATTCTTCAGCACTCAGCTTACTTTATAGTCCAACTCTCACATCCATACATGACTACTGGAAAAACCATAGCTATGACAAGACAGATCTTTGTTGGCAAAGTAATATCTCTGCTTTTTAATGTACTATCTAGGTTGGTCATAACTTTTCTTCCAAGGAACAAGTGTCTTTTAACTTCATGGCTGCAGTCACCATCTAAAGTGATTTTGGAGCCCAAAAAAACAAAGTCTGTCACTGTTTCCACTATTTCCCCATCTATTTGCCATGAAGTGATAGGACCAGATACCATGATCTTAGTTTTTTGAGTGTTGAGTTTTAAACCAACCTTTTCCCACTCCTCTTTCACATTCAAGAGGCTCTTAGTTCTTGGCTTTCTGCAGTAAAGTGTGGTGTCATCTGCATATCAGATGTTATTTATATTTCTCCTGACAATCTTGATTCCAGCTTGTGTTTCTTCCAGCCCAGCGTTTTAAATGATGTACTCTGCATATAAGTTAAATAAGCAGAGTGACAATATACAGCCTTGGCATATTCCTTTTCCTATTTGGAACCAGCCTGTTGTTCCATGTCAGATTCTAGCTGTTGCTTGCATACAGATCTCTCAAGAGGCAGGTCAGGTGGTCTGGTATTCCCATCTCTTTCAGAATTTTCCACAGTTGGTTGTGTGTGATCCACAGTCAAAGGCTTTGGCATAGTCAATAAAGCAGAAGTAGATGTTTTTCTGGAACTCTCTTGCTTTTTCCATGATCCAGTGGATGTTGGCAATTTGATCCTTGGTTCCTCTGCCTTTTATAAATCCAGCTTGAACATCTGGAAGTTCACAGTCCACGTACTGTTGAAACCCAGCTTGGAGAAATTTTGAGCATTATTTTACTAGCATACGAGATGAGTGCAATTGTGCAGTAGTTTGAGCATTCGTTGGCATTGCCTTTCCTTGGGATTGGAATGAAAACTGACCTTTTCCAGTCCTGTAGCCACTGCCGAGTTTTCCAAATTTGCTGGTATATTGAGTGCAGCACTTTCACAGCATCATCTTTTAGGATTTGAAAGAGCTTAACTGGAATTCCATCACCTCCACTAGCTTTGTTCATAGCGATGCTTTCTAAGGCCCACTTGACTTCTCATTTCAGGATGTCTGGCTCTAGGTGAGTGATCATACCATCATGGTTATCTGGATCATGAAGATCTTTTTGTATAGTTCTTCTGTGTATTCTTACCACCTCTTCTTAATATCGTCTGNCTTTCTAAGGCCCACTTGACTTCTCATTTCAGGATGTCTGGCTCTAGGTGAGTGATCATACCATCATGGTTATCTGGATCATGAAGATCTTTTTGTATAGTTCTTCTGTGTATTCTTACCACCTCTTCTTAATATCGTCTGCTTCTGTTAGGTCCATACTATTTCTGTCCTTTATTGTGCCCACCTTAGCAAGAAATGTTCCCTTGGTATTTTCTTGAAGAGATCTCTAGTCTTTATTATTCTGTTGTTTTCCTCTGTTTCTTTGCATTGATCACTGAGGAAGGCTTTCTTATCTCTTCTTGCTATTCTTTGAAACTGCATTCAAATGGGTATNTTCCCTTGGTATTTTCTTGAAGAGATCTCTAGTCTTTATTATTCTGTTGTTTTCCTCTGTTTCTTTGCATTGATCACTGAGGAAGGCTTTCTTATCTCTTCTTGCTATTCTTTGAAACTGCATTCAAATGGGTATATCTTTCTTTTTCTCCTTTGCCTTTTGCTTCTCTTCTTTTCATAGCTGTTATTAAGGCCTTCTCAGACAACCATTTTCCCTTTTTGAATTTCTTCTTCTTGGGGATTGTCTTGATCACTGCCTCCTGTATAATGTTATGAACCTCTGTCCATACTTCTTCAAACACTCTGTCTATCAGATTTAATCCCTTGAATCTATTTGTCACTTCCACTATAAAATTTTAAAGGATTTGATTTAGGTCATACCTGAATGGTCTAGTGGTTTTCCCTACTTTCTTCAACAAGAATAGTAGAGTTACTATAACCATTATTATAACTATTACTATTAATGACATTAAGAACTAACTAACCTTTCTTAGTCTGGCTCAGATAATGAACTCTGTATTGCAAATTCAGACTTAAATTGAAGCAAGTATTGAAAACCACTAGGCCATTCAGGTAAGACCTAAAATTGAGTCACTTAAGATTATTCAGTGAAAATGACAATACATTCAGGGAATTAGATCTGATAGAGTGCCTGAAGAACTATGGATGGGGGTTTGTAACATTATACAAGAGGCAGTGATCAAAACAATCCCCCCAAAAAAGAAATACAAATGGCAAAATGACTGTCTGAGGAGATCTTACAAATAGCTGAGAAAAGAAAAGAAGTGAAAGACAAAAGAGAAAGATACACCCATCTAAACGCAGAGTTCCAAAGAATAGCAAGGAGAGATAAGAAAGCCTTCCTAAGTGATCAGTGCAAAGAAATAGAGAAAAACAATAGAATGGGAAAGACTAAAGTTTTCTTCAAGAAAATTAGAAACCAAGGGAACATTTCATACAAAGATGGGCACAATAAAGGACAGAAACAGTAAGGACCTAACAAAAGCAGATATTAAGAAGAAGTGGCAAGAATACACAGAAGAGCCATACAAAAAGATCTTAATGACCCAGACAATCATGGTGATGTAATCACTCACTTAGAGCTAGACACCCAGGAGTGTGAAGTCAAGAGAACCTTAGGAAGCATTACTACAAACAAAACTAGTGGAGATGATGGAACTTTAGCTGAGCTGTTTAAAATCCTAAAAGACGATGCTGTTACAGTGCTGCACTCAATGTGCCAGCAAAATTGGAAAACTCAGCAGGTGGTCCTAGGACTGGAAAAGGTCAGGTTTCATTCCAATCCAAAGGAAAGGCAATGCCAAATAATTTTTAAACTATTGTACAATTGCACTCATTTCACATACTAGCAAGGTCATGCTCAAAATCCTTCAAGCTAGGCTTCAACAGTATGTGAGCTAAGAACTTGCAGATGTATAACCTGAATTTAGAAAAAGTAGAGGAACTAGAGATCAAATTGTCAAAATCCATCAGACCACAGAAAAGCAAAGGAATACCAGAAAAATATCTATTTGTGCTTCATCGGCTACACTAAAGCTTTTTACTCTGTGGGTCACAACAAACTGTGGAAAATTCTTAAAGAGATTGGAATACCAGACCACCTTATCTGCCTCCTGAGAAACCTGTATGCAGGTCAAGAAGCAACAATTAGAACCAGATATGGAACAATGGACAGGCTCCAAATTGGGAAAAGAGTACATCAAGACTGTGTGCTGTCACCTTGCTTANATACCAGACCACCTTATCTGCCTCCTGAGAAACCTGTATGCAGGTCAAGAAGCAACAATTAGAACCAGATATGGAACAATGGACAGGCTCCAAATTGGGAAAAGAGTACATCAAGACTGTGTGCTGTCACCTTGCTTATTTAACTTATATGCAGAGTATATCATGCAAAATGTCTGGCTAGATGAAACACAAGCTGGAACCAACACTGTGGGAGAAATATCAATAACCTCAGATGTGCAGATGACACCATCCTTATGGCAGAAAGTGAAGAGGAACTAAAGAGCATCTTGATGAAAGCAAAAAAGGAGGGTGAAAAAGCTGGCTTAAAACTCAAAATTCAGAAACTAATATCATAGCATCTGGTCCCATCACTTTATGGCAAATAGATGGGGAAACAATGGAAACAGTGATAGACTTTATTTTCTTGGGCTCAGGTGGGGATGGTGACTGAAGCCATGAAATTTCTTGTTATATTTCATGAAATTACATGAAAGATGCTTGTCCCGTGGAAGAAAAGCTATGACTAACCTAGAGAGCTTATTAAAAAGCAGAACCTTTACTTTGCTGACAAAGGTCCATGTAGTCAAGGTTATGGTTTTTCCAGCAGTCATGTATGGATGTGAGAGTTGGACTAGAAAGAAACCTGAGCACCAAAGAATTGATGCTTTTGAACTGTGTTTTTGGAGAAGACTCTTGACAGTCCCTTGGACAGCAAGGAGATCAAATGAATTAATCCTAAAGGAAATCAACACTGAATATTTCTTAGAATGGCTGATGCTGAAGCTGAAGCTCCAATACTTTGACTAACTGATGCGAAGAGCCAACTCATTGGTAAAGACCTTAATGCTGGAAAAGATTGAGGGCAGGAGGAAATGTGGACAACAGTGGATGAGATGTTGGATAGCATTACTGACTCAATGGGCATGAGTTGAGCAAACTCCAGGAGATAGTGAAGGGCAGGGAGCAGTCCACTGGATTGCAAAGAGTCAGACAGGACTGGGCAACTGAACAACATCAGTCAGTTCAGTTGCTCAGTTGTGTTCAACTCTTTGCAACATAGTACTAATCATTAAATGTTAAGAATTCTGTGAAGTAGATACTTCGTTAACTCCGTTCATCAATTTAAAAGACATTATAGGGGAATTCAATGAGTTACACATGGCACATTTTTTACCATATAGAATGGTAGCAAATTGTAAAAATTTATATTCCTATCAGGCACTTATAGAAGTTTCTGTTCCCCTGCATTCTCATCAAAACTTGGTTCTATCAGATTTAAAATTTGTTTTCAAATGTGTATATAAAGATTGATAATATTAGGGATTCCCTGGTGGTCCAACGGTTAAGGATCCACCTTCCAATACGGGGGATGCTGGTTTAATCCCTGGCCAGGGAANATTCTCATCAAAACTTGGTTCTATCAGATTTAAAATTTGTTTTCAAATGTGTATATAAAGATTGATAATATTAGGGATTCCCTGGTGGTCCAACGGTTAAGGATCCACCTTCCAATACGGGGGATGCTGGTTTAATCCCTGGCCAGGGAACTAAGATCCTACGCACCCCTGGGCAACTAAGCCCGCACTCTGGAGCACATGCTCCATGACTAGAAAGAAGTCCTCACGTGGCAACAAAATATTTCACATGCCACAGTTAAGACCTGATGCCACCATAGATAAATAAATGAATATTAGAAAATAAAGCATCACTTTTTCTATTAAAAAAAAAAAGGATTGATAATGTAAAGGCTATACACACTGACTCTTTGAAATATTTTGAAAGATCAAGAATGAGAGATAGAGACAGAGAGAAATCAGGGTAAAGATGAATCTATGTAACCAATGAGGAAAGGCAGTCAAGTAAGTCAGGAGTTGAAAACGCAGCACGAACGCCCTAACCGGAAGCAAGAATCCTAACCGATCGTCTTGCAGATGCCTTTCCAGCAGCAGAGTGTTACATACACCAATTCTTCTTTGACTCAGTGCTTGTTTGGCCCCCAAAGGTGGGGGTTCTGAATTAGATTTCTGAGAATGGAGAAGTTATTTTATCTCTAACTCTCAGTTCCTCCCTACTTTTAACATTATGACTTTTCCACAGATGCTGTGTCCCTAATCACCTCTGCTTGCTCCTTTTTGTTATGAATAATGTACACAGCACAGAGCAAATCAATAATACCCTTTTTTTATCCTAAATTTATCCCTTTTCACCAGCATTCATTCATTTTCTTTTGTCTCCTCTAGGAGAAAGTAACGTTTATTATGTATGCTTGATCGATGGGAAAACACACCCAAAATATGAACATAAGAAGATTAAAAAGTCTTTAGTGCAAATTAGACCATCCTTTCCCCCTCTCTTCCACCACATCCTCTCCAAAACAACACACTTCTACAACCTTCTAGACTATATTGTTGCTGTTGTTGTTTATTCACTAAGTCGTGTCTGACTCTTTTGCAACCCCATGGACTGTAGCCCATAAAAGGGACTTCTGTGGTTTGTATAGTGTAGAAATGTGAGCATTTTTGCAAGATAACTATAAAAACTTGCTTGAATGGATAAAAGGATTTGCCTTGTTTTACTAAAAAACAAATGCAAGCCATAAAAGTTAAGATAGACACTAACAACAAAATAAATCATATTTTAGTTACACATTCACTGTTTTTATACCAAACTCCTTTTTCCACAGAAAACCTTCAAGGTATGATCACTGCCATAAAACACTACATCCTATTTCTCAAAGGGAAAATTCCAGAATGCTAAAAATCCAAGATCCCTATTAAATTTAATTTATGAATTTTTACTGGTTAGGAACTATCTCCTCTGATCTGGCAGCTCCAGTCCCCTTTTAATGTCTCTCAGTCCCATCCACTTGGAAACAATCCAAATTTTTAAAATACCAACCTGAACTATCCAATGGGAAATACTGAGAGAAATCAATATCTCTCCCTGGCATTTCAGTTTCAGAGAGAAGCCCAGGCTTGGTGTCACTGACAAAGCCACTTAGCCTCAGGGATGGAAAAATAGCCCTCCCCTTTTCCTGAAGCAAAGTACATTTTCATGGTAGATTATGGTTATTGAAAAGATATTCAAGCCATTTAACTGTTATAAGCTAGGCTTTATTTGCCGGGGTCCTGCCCTGGTGGATCCAGGGTGATTCGAAGGGGAGACGGATAGGCAAGGAAAAAACTTATCTATTAATTAATATAAGATTAGATTAAGAAGGAATAGTGTAGTAGGAAAATTAAGTGGAGAAAATATGCTGAATAACTTGGTTTACATGGAAAGCCAATAAAATTCCAGACAAGGAACTTGCACCATCTATGTTAGGCCACTGGCATCCGTTTGAATATCAGAGAGTGCCCTGCCTTGGGTCCCTCTCTTATGGATCTTAGAAGCTGGGACAAGTAAGTAGACATGGTGAGCCTCCACGCCCCAGATGGGAATTCAGCCTGAAGTTAGAGTAAAGAGGAGACACGGGGGAAACCACTCCTTCCAATGACTGTCCTCTCCTCTTTGTCTAGAAAGGCCTTTTATACCTTTTTGATTGTACATAGAGATCAACGGGTAATACAAAATTATGCAGCCCAGATTCTTATCAAAACCCAGGCTTTTCTCTCTGCATACCTAGTTGTATACACAAATCTTAGGTGATTTACATCATCGTCCAGCCAAAGGGGCCAATTAACATTTTACAGCCTTTTTTCTGATAAGGGTTTGTCAACCAGAAGACCTATTTGTGTTGATCTTCCCAAAGTCTGGTGCCACTCTCAGAAAGCACTAAATAAAGTTACATTCTTACACAGCAAAGATACAGCAATTTATAACAAGTGAAAAGAGTACAGTGATTTATAACAAATGAAAAGTAATTAACTCAAAAGTCTAGTGTTGCTAACATCAAAACTACTATATATCTTTTTCCATATCCTGTTTACATTGATTAACATCCTCCCAGGTGCCTAAAAGATAAAGAATATGGAGGCCTGGCAGCAATCATTGAGTCAACAGTGAAAACCCTCTACCAATGTAATTTTTAACTCTTTAGAAAAGGCTCTGTATCTTTAAGATGCTTTTAAG
>SJYV01004821.1:0-18067 GCA_006410875.1 Neotragus pygmaeus
CTCCTTGGACACGGGGTTGCTCCTCTAGGCCGCCACCCCTGACCTCAGACCTGTGATAGCTCTTCTTGGCCACCGCCCTTGACCTCAGACATGGGGTAGCTCCTCATGAAAAGTAAGCACTTACAAATCAGACAATTCTAACTACAAGAGAAATTAAGCTAAATGAATTTCAGATTCACGTTAACTGGGAATTTTTCAATATTAAATATCTGGTATTAATGTCTGTTTGCTAATCTAATATAGATATGTCTAAGAGTCATTAAGAATAGTATTTTCATTGTGCCTAGGTTTATTATAAGTTAAGTATTGTTATATTGCTTTATCTGTTACAAGTTTGTCAACCAGGAAAATACATCTAGTGGGTAAAAAAAACTTCAAAGAAAATGCAAAAGAGATATGAGCTTTTAGATAAACTCTATTAAGAATAATTATACTTTAGAAATGTCTGTCTGAAACAGTCTCTAGATTGTGATAACCTGAATTCCTCGGGCTGTGCTAAACTAAGTGATGGAAATTTATTAAACAGCTAGATCATTTCAAAATAAAATAAGATTCTGAAACATTCCTTGCTGAGGACTAACTTCCTCTTACAGAGAAACTAGAGATTTTGGACTATTCATGAATAATATTTGATGCCATCCTGAGATATTCTCTAGAATTTTTTTTTAGAAATTATCACTGGTATTTATGTTCACCAATCTATAGAATGCTTAAGTTCTTGATTGCTTAAGGAAAGTAGCATGTGTATTTTCAGTAAAGAAGATATGAGGAATGAAATTACACTTTATGAAGGAAAAAGGAAGTACGTCTGACTTACAGGTGGCTGTTTCAGGATGGGAGAACAAAGTAATGGGTACAGAAAGTGATAAGAAGGTTTTATGGCAAATGGAACCCAAGGGAAGAGTTTTGTGCATAAATACAAGGTTTTTTTGAGATGTTGGACTTCCTTTCATGATGGACATTAAGTTTCTTTACCTCTGAAGTGATTTGTTCTATGCTTAACTTTGAAACCTTCTTTGTTACTTTGGCTAAGTGAATATATTGTTTCCCAGTGATCTATATGACTTTATCTGACTGAGTGTTATAATCCCTTTTGATATTTGTCGACAAAACTTCCTAAATAACTTGACTTCTAGCTGACTTTGGAATGCTTCCTTTCCCTATTTGGAACCGGTCTGTTGTCCCATGTCCAGTTCTAACTGTTGCTTCTTCACCTGCATACAGATATCTCAGGAGGCAGGTCAGGTGGTCTGGTGTTCCCATCTCCTGAAGAATTTTTCAGTTTTTTGTGATCCACACGGTCAAATTCTTTGGCATAGTCAATAAAGTGGTCAGGGTCTGGTAGGATCTTTCTGTTGTTAAGTTCTAGTCCTGTTATCCTCAAATGTAAATGTTGGAGTGGGTCTGTTAAAATTTTTGCAACCGTGAGACATTCTTTTGATTTATTGTAATTACTGATTTAAAAAGTTTATAGCTTCCTTGCTTAGACTAGCAAGGGGGGCACTCTCCACCCCCTTTTGATGTCTATGTCAGAAACTTCTTTGTCTCTTCTACACAAAAGCTCTTGAGTGATCAAGCCTGGTGCCTGGTCCCTGGTCCCGAAGTTAAATCTTGTTTGGAGATCATGAATCTGACACCCTTCACTGTAACCTATCACTGCATTCTAGGTTAGTGGTAATTGTATAAGCTCTGTAGTATTAAGGAGTCACACCATTTCTTAACTTCACAGTTACACACTTACTTTGCCTTCATAGTACTTCAGTATCTCAGGATCTGATGTTATGTGTTTGTTAGTGTTAAATAGGTGATTTGAATAAGATTTTGGGAAAATCATTTTCCAGGCTGTATTAACATTCTCCCTTGCATTCTCGTCTCAGCTGAATACATATTGGATCAGATACTGATGAATCTCTGACAACACAAATATCCCTTTCTCTGATGAACAGGTCTTATGGTCTCTAAGTGGACATGATCCCCTTTCTGGAGCAGTTGAACAATCCCAGGAGTATAAGGAGAATGGAGACAACAGCCATATTCCCAGGTATGTATGAATGGATGGAGATGATGACTCAGATGAGAGGTCCAAGGAGTAGTGAGGAAGTCATCCTTCGTCAGGTGGTTTTGGAAGATCATCTTCAGTGGAAATGATTTTGGAAAACCTGGGTTTGTGTCCACTGCTGTCATAGAAACGTATCACCTGCCCTATTCTGTCTCTTAAATCATTCATAAATTCATCTCCAGTGATTATTTTTGTTCATCATAGTGTGAACTAAAAGTCTCCTCCTGACTTGTGATAAACTGCATTCATTGGTTGCTCTTCCATTTCCTGGGGGTCCTAGGAAAACTGTGCCCATTTTGAGTAGTAAATGTATGACAGTCCTTTTAAAGTTTCTTTTTACCTCTAGACAAAATTGAGTGAGTGAAATTTTAGATAAACTACTAAATTTCTAGGAATACTGGGGACAGGTTTTTGTTTTCTGATTTATAACTTTTTATCCAGTGGGAGATAGAGATAGGACCTTCTAAATAAATTTCAAATTCAAATACTTTTTTCACTACAGAAAGCAAAACCTCCCAAAAATGAAAGAATGCACATCTCCGGCTGACTTCAAAGTTTCTCTTTTCTTTATATGATCTCATATGAAATATCTTAAATGTATGTGCCCCGATTCTAAAATACAAAATATTTAATATATTCAATTACCTCATGGAATTTTTAAATAAACTGGCATAAATGCTTAGCACATTTTCCACCATATTATTAATAGTTGATTCAAGCTGTAATAATTTCTAGATTATATAAAGAAATCAGATTAAAAAGTTCTAATTGGAATACAGCTGTTTTACAATTTTGTACTACTGTATAGCAAAGAGAATCAATTATACCTACCAGTCAGTTCAGTTCAGTGGCTCAGTTGTGTCCAGCTCTTTGGGACCCCATGGACTCCTGCACGCCAGGCTTTCCTGTCCATCACCGACCCTCAGGCCCTGCTCAAACTCATGTCCACTGAGTCAGTAATTCCATCCAACTATCTCATCCTCTGTCATTCCCTTCTCCTCCTGCCCTCAGTCTTACCCAGCATCAGGATGTTTCCCAATGCATCAGTTGTTCACCTCAGATGGTTAAAGTATTGGAGCTTCAACTTCAGCATTAGTCCTTCCAACGAATATTCAGGATTGATTTCCTTTAGAATGAAGTGGTGTGATCTCCTTGCAGTCTAAGAGACTCTCAAGAGTATTCTCCAACACCACAGTTCAAAAGCATGAATTCTTCGACACTCAGCGTTCTTTATGATTCAACTCTCACATCCCTACATGACCACTGGAAAAACCATAGCTTTGACTAGACAGACATTTGTCTGCAATAGTGTCTCTATTTTTTGTTATGCTCTCTACATTGCTCATAGCTTTCCTTCCAAGGAGCAAGCGTTTTCTACTTTCATGGTTGAAGTTCACATCTGCAGTGATTTTGGAGCCCAAGAAAATAAAGTCTCACTGTTTTGATTGTTTTCCCATGTATTTGCCATGAAGTGATGTGACCAGATGCCATGATCTTAGTTTTCTAAATGCTGAGTTTGAAGCCAACATTTTCACTCTTCTTTTTCAGTTGCATCAAGAGACTCTTCAGTTCCTCTTTGCTTTCTGCCATTAGAGTTGTGTCATCTGTGTATCTGAGGTTATTGATAATTCTTCCTGTAGTCTTGATTCCAGTTTGTGCTTCTTCAAGCCCGACATTTCACATGATGCAAAGTGAAAGTGAAAGTCACTCTGCTAAGTTGCTACTGCTAAGTCACTTCAGTCGTGTCCAACTCTGTGCGACCCCATGGATGGCAGCCCACCAGGCTCCCCCGTCCCTGGGATTCTCCAGGCAAGAACACTGGAGTGGGTTGCCATTTCCTTCTCCAAAAAGTCACTCAGTTGTGACCAACTGTTTGTGACCCTATGGACTATACAATTCATGGCATTCTTTAGGCCAGACTACTAGTGTGGGTAGCCCTTCCCTTCTGCAGGGGATCTTCCCAACCCAGGGACCAAACCAAGGTCTCCTGCATGATGTACTCTGCATATAAGTTAAAAGCAGGGTGACAATAGGCAGTCTTGACACATTCCTTTCCCAATTTGAAACTAATCCATTGTTTAATGTCCAGTACTGTTTCTTCTTGACTTGCATACAGATTTCTCAGGAGGCAGGTAAGGTGGTCTGGTATTCCCATCTCGTTAAGAATTTTCCACACTTTCTTTTGATCCACACTGTCAAAGGCTGTGGCATAGTCAATAAAGCATAAGTAGATGTTTTTCTGGAACTCTCTTGCTTTTTCTATGAATCAGCCATTGTTGGCAATTTAAACTCTGGTTCCCCTGCCTTTTCCAAATACAGCTTGAACATCTGGAAGTTCTCGGTTCACATACTGTTGAAGCCACGCTTGGAGAATTTTGAACCTTACTTTGGTAGCATGTGAAATGAGTGCAATTGTGTGGTAGTTTGATCATTCTTTGGCATTGCTTTTCTTTGGGATTGGAATGAAAACTGACTTTTTCTAGCCCTGTGGCCACTGTTGAGTATTCCAAATTAGCTGGCATATTGAGTGCAGCACTTTAGCAACATCATCTTTTAGGACTTGAAACAGCTCAACTGGAATTCTATCACCTCCACTAGCTTTAGTCATAGTGATTCTTCCCATGGCCCACTTGACTTCAGACTCCAGGATGTCTGTCTCTAGCTGAGTCATCACACCATCCTGGTTATATTGGTCATTAAGATGTTTTTGTTTTTTTTTTTTTGTATATATCTTCTGTGTATTCTCCCTTTTTGTTAATATTTTCCACTTCTGTTAGGTCCATAGCATTTCAGTTCTTTATTGTGCCCATCTTTGTATAAAAGTTCCCTTGGTATATCAATTTTCTTGAAGAGATCTCCAGTCTTTCCCATTCTATTGATTTCCATACCACTTTGGTCTCCACAGAGCTATGAGTACACTTCCCTGTGTTTCAACTATATTTTTAAAAGCCTCTCTTCTTTTTAACTTCTTAGGAACTAGCACTTAAAGTTTATCTTATTTGTAATCCGCTTCCTCAGACACTGTCTTGTGTGTCCTTAGTTTCTGATTAGTTTTCTGTCACTATCATTTATGATTTTTAGATTGAAACATCTAATAGAACATTCTCAGAAACATGTGTGAAAAGAAGTGGATTAAAGCATTATCAGGCACCTAGGATTTGTGAAAACGTCTGTTGTCTCCACTTAAGATGACTAAAAGCAACAAGTAATCATTAGATTGCGTATCTCCTCTTCATTTCCTGATTCTTGAAGGGTTTGATGTTGCTTCTCTATATAAACTATTTCTTTGCCATCTCATTTAGTCCAGTTTTCTGTCTGTGATCTCCATTTTGAAGGCTACAGGAACCTAATTAGTCTTCTGTCTGGTGTCTGCAGCTTGGTGGGTGAGGTTGGTCCAGAGGGTTGTGCCCTTATCCCCTTGATCTGGGCTTTGATTGCATTACTATGACCAGAGCCTGCCCTGGATATGGAGGGGAATTTCCCCATTGCTCTGTGGTTTTCATTGCCCTCTCTGTGCTGATGCCTGCTCCCTGGTTGGTGGAATAGAGCCCCGGGTCTGTTTCTTAGCTGTATTTCTGATCTGTGGTGGGAGGCTGGTGGAATTGGGGCCCACCAACTGGGAGAGAAGCCATTGAGTATTGCTTCTCTCACAGTGCTCACCTTGGGGTGTGCTCTATGTTTCACCTTTTATGCTCCAGCAAGCTCTTGTGTGATCCTATTATTGGCACTGCTCTTGGCCCCAGCTTAAGCATGGGTCACTTTGCTTATTCAACTCATATGCCAAGTACATCATGAGAAATGCTGGACTGGATGAAGGAAAAGCTGGAATCAAGATTGCTGAGAGAAATACCAATAATCTCAGATATGGAGATGACATGACCCTTAGGGCAGAAAGCTAAGAAAAGCTAAAAAGCTTCTTGATGAAACAGAAAAAAGTGAGTGAAAAAGATGGCTTAAAGCTCAACATTCAGAAAACTAACTTCCAGAACCTGTGGACCAAAGCCTGCTAAATTCTCTTTTTCTTTTGATATTTTAATACTTATTTAGCTTTGGCTATGCTGGGATATTGCGATGCACTTGGGCTTTCTCTGTTGTGATCAGGAGGAGCTGCTATCTTGTGGTGGAGCTCTGGCTCCAAGGCACGGGCTCAACTGTTGTATTAATAACTGGCAGGCTCTGGAGCAGGTGGGCTTCAGTAGTTGCAGCACACTAGCTTAGTTGCTCCGAGGCTTGTGAGATCTTCCCTGACCAGGGATGGAACTCTTGTCCCCTGAATTGACAGGCAGATTTCTCACCACTGGAGCATCAGGCAAGTCCCTAAATTCTTTATTACACAATGCTGAAACCTAAATCTTTCCTTTATGCCCTGTGATATTTTTTCCCCTCTGATTTTTGATGTTGCATTGGAATATCTCACCTGTTGCATGATTACAAAATATTGTGTTGTGTTTCATCCTACTCTTTTATTTTTCAAAATAATGTCCAAGTCTCTGTTTAGGTGAGCTTCTTTGGCTACCTTGTAGCTATTTCACTTCCTTTAGTTTAAAATTTCAACCAGTCTATACAGTGATAGCTTCATCTGTAATTTGGCAGGTTCCCTCTATTTAGGCTTTTTTGTTTTTTATATTCAAAATTATGTTAGCTCTCCTAGATACAGCTGAGACTTACATTTGAAATATCCATGTTTGTTTTGAGTTTGAATTGTTTTGAATTTGCAGTCACTGAAGTCTTTATGTCACTACATCTTCCAAGTAAAACTTGTGATTTTCAGATTTTATGTGTTTCAGTAAAGTTTTAGTTTCTTCACATAGGTCTGGAAATGTGTTCTGAATAGGTGTCATGGTATATTTGCTAATAAAATGTAAGCCATTTCTCATATTGTGTTTTTAATTAGTGTTACTAAAGAGGAAAAATTGTTTTCAGTGTACCAAGTTGGCTCAGCAGTAGAGAGTCTGCCTCCCAATGCAGGGGACCTGGGTTTGATCCCCAGGTGGGGAAGGTCCCCTGGAGATGTAAATGGCAACCCACTCCAGTATTCTGGCCTGGGAAATCCCATGAACAGAGGAGCCTGGAGGGCTATAGCCCATGGGGTCACAGAGAGTTGGACATCATTGATGTGACTCAGAATTGCACATTCATGTGCAATTAAAAATAGTTGTTTTACCATACATGCTAGAATACACGAGTTTAAAAAAAATAAGGTAGATTAAAACTATTTCTTCCAAAAGATGTGTTATTCACAGAAGATTGCTTTTACCTTATGTGTGTTTATGTGCTTGTGTGTAGGCAAGCAAAACCTAGGGTATATATTAAACACATCATCATTTCATGAATAGTTTTATTTATTCTAACCTTTGAAAATTGTTCTTACATATTTTCCATAGCCTTAGATTGTTTCATTTTATGAAATGAATATATAGTTCCATTTTAATATATAGATGCATGAAAATGTTCATATGATTTGATTATTTTTCTTGTTGTTTGTATTCTTCACAATTAGAGAAACTTCTATGAACTTTCATTAGAGTTGTCCTTGTATATTCATCTGTGTTTTATTAGTTAAAGTCTAGAGTACATAAAGTGAAGTAAATTTAAGCTATTTAAGGAATGTTTGCTAAATATTTGCAAAAAGGTCGGGCAACAACATTATTGATTTTAAATTATTTCTGTTGCACATCCAAGACTCTGTAAAAACTCTTAGAAAGATATATAGTATAACCTAAATTGTTAAAATGATTGTTCCTGCTATCCTAAATTTGTAAAACACTTGATGTTCAAAAGTATGAATGCTTATCTTAGTATTGTACTTACTTACTTTTCAAAACAGTCATTCATGAAGCAGAATTTCAAAATTACTAGTTAAAAAAAAGGTTTTTAAATATACTAAGAAAAAAAATAAGGTTGTTAAAATAAATGGCACATTTGTCCCACTCAAGAACTCTTGGATCAAAGTATGGTTTTTAAAAATATTACCTGTTTCCTTTATAGGCACTTCATCCTGTGTGATACAAATACAACGCTCAAAAATAAATATGCCATTGTTGATCTGATTATTTTATCATTTCTCTTCCAGATCAAAATTGTTTCTGAAATGATTTGTGGGCCATAGGTCATTTCTTCTTGGGTTAGAAATATGATGAAAATATTACTGTGTAAATGTCATAGTATAGTTTAACACCAGACCCTCTCCTGTATCGACCAGTTCTGTGTGAACTTGCTGTTGTCATCTCTGGGCACGTTAGGAAGCCTCACAGTCACACGGCATGTGCACTTTGTGTTTCAGGGACAGGTAATGTTCCAGGATGTGACCACAGATTTCACTCAAGAGGAGTGGGAATGCCTGGATCTTGCTCAACAGGAATTGTTCAGGGGTGTGATGTTAAAGAACAATAGGAACTTGGCCACTTTGGGTTCCAGAATCCCTTATTTACTGTCAAAGATTTGCTTCCTGCATTTCTAGAATGTCTCTTGGAATCTTCTACTTCTTATAATAGCACTTCAGATCCCTGATTTCCACGGGAAAATGGGAATTTATGAGTTTAGAAGGAAGACTTCATGATGATTTATTATGCTTCCAATTTTTTTCTTTTTTAATGTAATCTGCCTGCTTCCTCTAAGTTAGTGCTAATTCTGTACGTTCTGTGGTATAAAATGATGTTACCTTCCTCTTCAAATCAAATTTCCACTACTTACTTTTGCCTTGTAGCACAGGACCAGAATTTCAGAATTTGATTTTTATGTAGTAACTGTTGTATGCTGCTGCTGCTGCTGCTGCTAAGTCACTTCAGTTGTAACTGACTTTGTGCGACCCCATAGATAGCAGCCCACCAGGCTCCCCGTCCCTGGGATTCTCCAGGCAAGAATACTGGAGTGGGTTGCCATTTCCTTCTCCAGTGCATGAAAAGTAAAAATGAAGTCGCTCATCCTGTCCAGCTCTCCACGACCCCATGGACTTTAGTCTACCAGGCTCCTCTGTCCATGGGATTCTCCTGGCAAGAATACTGGAATGCATTGCCATTTTCTTCTCCCTACCGTTGTATATGTGCTTTCTATAAAGTATTTGAGGAAATCACTTTCTAGGCTGTCTTAACATTCTATCATACATTCTCTCCTCACCTAGATACATACTAGATTGGAAATTGAAGGATCTCTAGCAAAACTATATTCCTTTCTCTGATGAACAGGCCTTGTGGTTTCTAAGCCAGACCTTGTGACTTTTCTGGAGCAAATGAAGGAGCCCAGGAATATAATGAGAATGAAGACAGTGGCCCTATACCCAGGTATGTGTGAATGGATGGAGCCGATGACTCAGGTGAGAGGTCCAAGTATCAGTGAGGAAGTCATTGTTTGCCATGTGGTTTGGGAAGATCTGCTTCATTGGAAATCATTTTGGGGAAGTCTGGATTTATTTCTGTTGCTGTCATAGACAGCTGTCACCTGCTCCATTCTGTCTGTTAAACCATCATGAATTTTTCCATGTTGATTACCTTTCTCTTTCACAGTGAGAACTAAAATGCCCTTCTTGGATTGTGACAACTTGCACGAATTGGTTGCCGTTTCATTTCTTGAAGGCCCTAGTAAAACTGTGCACATTTCTGAGTAAATATGATACTCCTTTTAAAGTTTGTTTGTCCGCTAGACAGAAGTGTGTGGTTACAAACTGAGAAGGTTCTAGGAGTACTGGGGACAGATATTTGTTTTTCTGATTTATAATTCCTAAAACACTGGAAGCTACAGATATGACTTGACGGATGTTAGACTCAAATCACTTCTTTGCTGTATAAAGCAAAACCTCCCTAAAATGGGCTTCCCTGGTGGCTCAAATATAAAGAATCTGCCTGCATTGCCTCTAGTTGCAAAGTTCCATTTCTTAAGTACTGCAGCATTTATTAAGGTTATCTTGTTTGTTATCAGCTTCTCCTAACTTTATCCTATATGTCCTCACTTTCCAATTCATTATATGTCAATATCATTTATGATTTTTACATTCAAATATCCAATAGAATATGCTCAATAAGAACAGAGTTGGGAAGAAGTGAATTAAAGAAGTACTAGGCACCTACTGTTTGTCAAAATGTTTGTTGCCAGCACAAGCTGGAATCAAGATTGCCAGGAGAAATATCAATAAGCTTAGATATGCAGATGATAACGCCATTATGGCAGAAAGTGAAGAGGAGCTAAAGAGCCTGTTAATGAAGGTGAAAGACGAGAGTGGAAAAGCTGGCTTAAAATTTACCGTTCAAAAAAGTAAGATCGTGGCCTCTGATCCCATCTTTTCATGGCAAATAGATGGCAAAACAATGGAATCAGTGAGAGAGTTTCTTTTCCTGGGCTCCAGAATCACTGCAAGTGATGACTGCAGTCATGAAATGAAAAGATGCCAGCTCCTTGGAAGAAAAACTTTGACAAACCTAGACACTGTATTAAAAAGCATAGACATTACTGACAAAGGTCAATATAGCTAAACTACTTATTTTTCAGTAGTCATGTATGGATGTAAGAGTTAAACCATAAAGAAAGCTGAGCACCAAAGAGCTGATGCTTGTAAATTGTATTCTTGGAGAAGACTCTCAAGAGTCCCTCGGACTGCAAGGAGATGCAACCAGTCAACGCAAAAGGACATCAGTCTTGAATATTCATTGGAAGGACTGATGCTGAAGCTGAAGCTCCAATAGTTTGGCCACCTGATGCAAAGAAGTGACTTATTGGAAAAATCCCTAATGCTGGGAGACAGTGAAGGCAGGAGGAGAAGGGGACAACAGAAGATAAGATGGTTGGATGGCATCACTGACTCAATGAACATGAGTTTGAGCAAGGTTTGGGAGTTGGTGATGGACAGGGAAGACTGGGCTGCTGCAGTCCATGGGGTCACAAAAAGTTGGATATAACTGAGTGACTAAGTTAAATTGAAGGGGAAAATTAATCATTACACTGACTAATATCACCTCTTCATTTATTGAGTCCTATAGGCTTTTATCTTGTTCCCTCCTCTACAGCATATTTCTCTGTGTGATCATTCTGTGCAATTTTCTGTTTGTGTTCTGTGTTATGAAAGCTGCAGAATCCTAGTTTCTCCTTCTGGTGTCTGTCCCCTGGAGTGTGAGGTTGGTGCACAGGCTTGTGTCCTTATCCCCTTGATAGGGGGTGTGATTGCTGTTTCTGTGACCTGCGCCTGCCCTGGATATTGAGGGGAGTTTCCCACTGCTCTCTGGTTGTCACTGCCCTGTCAGGGGCGGAGTCTGCTCCCTGGTTGGTGGAATAGAGTCCCCAGATCTGTTTCTTAGCTTTGTTTCTGATCTGTGGTGGAGGCAGGTGGGATTGGAGCACACCCACTGGAGAGAAGCCACTGAGTCTTGCTCCTCTGGGGATGTTCACCTCGGGGTGTGCTCTGTGTGTCACCTTTTGCACATTGTGTGAGTCTCATGTGACCTGTGTTGACACTGCTCCTGGCCCCACCTTAACCATGGGTATGCTCGCACATGGCCCTGGGGTCTCTCAGATGTTGTTTTCACCAGGTCACCAGCATAGATCCACTGAAATCAGGGCCCAGGATCACACTCATCATGGAGCTGGACCCGCTGTGGTGCTGTAGGTGTAGCTCAGGCTCTGGCCTGGCCCAGTCGCCTCATGTACGAGCCCACAAGGTCTACAGGTGCTAAAGCTACACCTGCTGTGACATGGGTGAGGGGGGTGGGGCCCTGCTTTTCCATTCAGATGCTCTTAAGGGGCTGAGGTTACAAAGCCGGTTGTGGGTATAAAAACATTGTTTGTGCAGCTGTGAGGAGAGATTTCAGCTTTTCTTCCTTAACCCTGGGGCTAGCTGTGCTCTCAGCTCCATCTGTGCATGTGGCCCACCCCCAGGTGTCTGCTCCAGAGGCTTCCCCAGAGCACAGGAGTCTGCTGATAGTAGAGGAGGTTCTTGGGGGGAGGCCATGACTGGGCTCAATAGAGTCCTGAGTGAGAGCCCTTCCTGGATGCTGGCGAGGCAGGGGCCAGCACAGGGCGAGAGGGGCTGCAATGCGGTTCTTCTTTCATCATCAGTCAGCAGTGGCGCTATGCTGTATGGTGGTTCAGGCTTCTGAGACGACATCCCCATCTATAGAGCTCCTCCCTCCACGTTTCCTGCAGGATGTCTCCCCACAGCCCACAGCAGTCCTCTGCCTGGGTCTGCTCTCCAGACCCCACATTTAGCACCCAGCCCTTGTCTGCAGCGGGCTTCCCTGGTGGCTCAGAGGTTAAAGAATCTGCCTCCAGTGCGGGAAACCCGGCTTTGATCCCTAGGTCGGGAAGATCCCCTGGAGAAGGAAATGGCAACCCACTCCAGTATTCTTGCCTGGAGAATCCCATGGACAGAGGAGCTTGGTAGGCTACAGTCCACGGGGTCACAAAGAGTTGGACACGACTGAGTGACTTCACTTTCACTTTCCTTGTCTGCAGCAGTGGATACCCTCTCAGGCTGGGTGGGCAAGGCAGGGTTCAGTACCCTGTGTACAGGTCTCACTCCGTCTTGCTGCCAGACTATTGCTGTGTTCTCTTCCCACAGAGGATGAGGCTCCCCTTCTGTCTCAAGTGGGCTCGTCCCACCAGTGAGGAGCTTTCCCAGATGTGGAGACCTCTCCTCTCCTCAGATCCCCCCCCCAGGGTTGCAGGTCCCCTATTCCACTTCCTTTCCTGTTCCCTTTCCTTCTTATTTCTCCTGTCCTACCTGTCAAAGCAGGGATCTTTCTTGACCTTTTCTTTGTCCATGGCTTGTGTTCACCAGGGGCTCTGTGAAAATTCTTCTATTTCTGATGTATTCTTGTTGTGTTTGTGGAGAGAGATGAACTCCCGTCTCTGCCTGATCCTCTGGCATCTTGATCCTTCTGTCTCTATTTTATTTTTAAACAAGCAAAGGATTCATCACTTTTCTCTAAATCTTTAAGGATACTCACTGAGAATAATAAGTAAAATAACTTGTCATTTGGTATCTTTCAGCTTTGTCTCCTCAAGACACTGAGGATTTGATGCCAAAGAATCCAGGGTTAGAAGATATGTTCCAAAAGCAAACCTAGGCAAATATGAAGTATTTCACCACAGAAATTTGCATTTAATGAAAGACTGGGAACATACGAGGGCATATGAAAGACAGAGAGGATGTTTATATGGACATAAAGAGACTGAGATAGTTACACATAGTTAGTTAAGTCGCTCAGTCGTGTCTGACTCTTTGCGACCCCGAGGACTGTAGCCCACCAGGCTCCTCCATCCATGGGATTCTCCAGGCAAGAGTACTGGAGTGGGGTGCCATTTTCAATAAGGCACACATTACTGCGAAAAGAAATGAGCAATGCAAGTCAAATTCGGGAAAACACAACTTCAGTCTTCAACATCTGATGAGAACTGTAAATTTTTAAGAAAAGATCTCTATCCTTTTTTGAAACATACCTATTCTCTGAAAGGAAACGTGGAAAGCCTGGAAGGTAATCTAGTCTCTCCTACAAATACTCATTCAAACAATACTCAATATAGCCTTAGATTAAGCAAGTATTCAAGCATGTCTGAACACAGGAAATTTAAAAATGAGGGGGGAAACTCACCATATAATCAATTTGAGGGATTTGTGAGCAGGAGGTCATTATTCTTCCACCAACAGATATTTTCTCCCCATGCCAAAATGTGTAATATTGATAATAATGGAAGAGATATAATCCAACGGTCATTGTTCAATACATCCCATGATATGGTTAATATGGAAGAACTTTCAATATGTAATAAAATGAAACAAGTCAACCCTTAAGTAAGAGCTCCAGCTCCAATAATTGCAAGAGTATTTATGATGGAGTGAGAGGGTATTCAGGCAATAAAACTGGGTATAAGGTTGAAAGAAACTCAAACCTTATGAAACATCAGGGATGGGAATCTTCACACAGGGATTCAAAAAGTAAGAAATGTAGAAACATCTTTTATCAGATGTCAGGTCTTTCTCTATATAAGAGTGTTCATACTGGAGAGAAGACTTATAATCGTAGTGAATGTGATAACATTTCTAATCAGTCTTCAGAACTGGTTCAACAGCAGACTATTCAAAAAGTCACCAAAAGAGAACAAGTGTAAGATATGTGGGAAAGTCTTTAATAACTTAGCCAATCTAAGTAGACATAGGAAAATTCCTACAGGAAAGAAACCTTTCAAGTGTACAGAATGTAGCAAAGCATTTATCCGTCGCTCACATATTACTCAACATCAGTGAATTCATACTGGAGAGAAACCTTATAAATGTACAGAATGTGGCAAAGCCTTTAATCAGAACTCAATTCTTACTCAATATCAGTGAAAGCATACTGGAGAGAAACCTTATAAATGTAAAGAATGTGACAAAGTCTTTATCTGTTGCTCACATCTTACTCGATATCAGCGAATTCATACTAGCGAGAGACCTTATTGTACAGACCATTGTGGTCAAACCTTTATTCGAAGTTCAACATTAACTGCACATATTCGAATCCATACTGGGGAGAAACCATACAAATGTAAAGAATGTGGCAAAACCTTTATTAAAAGTTCAAATCTTACTCAACACCACCAAATTCACATGGGGGAGAAATGTTTTAAATGTATGGAATGTGGCAAGGCCTTTATCAACAGTTCTTGTCTTACTAAACATCAGCGAGTCCATACTGGGGAGAGACCATATAAATGCATCGAATGTGGCAAAGCCTTTAATTGGAACTCAATTCTTACTACACATTTGTGAGTTCATACTGGAGACAAACCTTATAAATGTGCAGAATGTGGCAAAGCCTTTAGTCATAGTGGTCAGCTCACTAAACATCTCAGAACACACACTGGAGAGTGATGGAACAAGTGATGGAAGACGTTTGCCCTAAATATACATCAGAAAACAAGAGTTTATACAAGAAACCTATGGAAATGTTGTAACAAATATGTAGAAAAGTAATCAAAAACAAATTGAAATAAATATCAGATACTGCATACTAGAAAGTATTTCATCAATCCTCTTTTCTAAATTTTCTCTGAAGGAGAATTACTGTAGAGAAAAATCAATGGTTAAAAAATATGGAAAATGGATATATTAGCCAGGATCGTGAGATGAAGGTTAATGGTTAGAAAGCTACACTTATTAGCAATGTATCTTTGTTTACAATAACTTGACTTGAGATTAGTTGAAAAGCAAAATGAATGTAATTTAATGCTCAAATAATCCATACTATGCTTTGTTTCTAGTGTGAATGAAAAAAGATTTTTGATGGTTTATGCTTCAAAAATTAACCTTTTTATGTTGTGTTGCAACTATTTCTATTTATTCTCCATTAGAAGATGAAGAATACTGTAATGTAAAATGTACAATGAACATCTAAATGGAGATATTTGTCATTGATATGAAATATCCTGGGAGGTTGCCATGATGTGTAAGACAGAGGTTGGTTCTATTTTTTTTTTAATAATTATTTATTTGGCTGCATCAGATTTTAGTTGCAGCATGTGGGATCTATTTCCCTGGCCAGGATTAATCCCAGACTCCTGCATTGGGAATGTAGAATCTTAACCACTGGACCACCAGGGAACTTCTCCAAAAGTTGGTTCTAAATTTTCAATACTTATAGCACTTGAATTGTAAGAACACAATCACAGTTCACTACAGTATTGATTTATCTTTATAATATCAACATAAAGGAAGTATATTACTTGACAATGTTGAAATAAAGACAGCTTTTGTAATAACCTAGAAAGGTATTAGAAACCCTTTCCAGACAAGGCATGTAATAAGTGTATTTCTTGTTGACTAAGTGTTTCCTACACTTTGTTAAGTCATAAAAGTAATGATCTTCACATCCTTTTCTCAGAAAAATGAGTATCTTTCACTGTACTTTAAATATGATTTGATCATGGATCATACTGCGGATTGTAAAATGTTTGATTTCAACCTTGTGTGAAACTAATACATGGTTATTAATAAAAGTGAATGGTTTCTAGTATTTCTGTTGATTGTAATGAATGAAGTGTTAAGACTGTGATCAGCAGTCTTACTCAACCCCAGGGTCTACTTCACAGGCCCCCTTCAATGACACCCTCACAGAGCTCACCAGAATCCTGCTCGTCTTGGTCTGAGACGAACCCACCCTCAGTCTGCGGAGCCCAGAACAATTCACCCAGGGTCATTTATAAGCCTGAGACCCACATGCTACCACTTTCTGTGCCTGGTTCTAGCATTGACCTCCTACGGGGTCCCTCAAGGCTTGCTGTGAATTCTCTCATAAACTCACCAGCTTCAACTTTCCTTTCTTCTTCTGTTGAACTAAAACTTTCCATGGGACCATTTTAGGAAATGTAAATTTAACAAAGTCACAGGAAGAATAATTAAAAAGCATGACTGCAAAATTCTGAACTAAGCTTCATAAAATTTTACAGCACATCTCTCATCTGGGCTTAAAGTAACTGTTTTCTCATGCCTTTGACATAAATTGAATGCAATATATAAAGATCTGAAGGTACACACATTAGCAGTGAGAAAACTAATGGAGAATGTGTGAGTGTAGGTGTATTAGTGCATATTTATTTAAAGAATTTGGTAATGATAGATCAAAAGGAAGAATTTCAGCATTGCAGATGATTTACNAAAGTCACAGGAAGAATAATTAAAAAGCATGACTGCAAAATTCTGAACTAAGCTTCATAAAATTTTACACCACATCTCTCATCTGGGCTTAAAGGAACTGTTTTCTCATGCCTTTGACATATATTGAATCCAATATATAAATATCTAAAGGTACATACATTAGCAGTAAGAAAACTAATACAGAATGTGTGAGTGTAGGCGTATTGGTGCATATTTATTTAAAGAATTTGGGAATGATAGATCAAAAGGGAGAATTTCAGCATTGCAGATGATTTAGCAAGAACTTACAGCGTTGTCAACTAATCTCTTTTGTCGACTCTTCATGGAATTTATTTCCTTACAAGCCAGGAGGTTACGTTTATTAAGGANAGAATAACCTCAGATATGCAGATGACAGCACCCTTATGGCAGAAAGTGAAGAGGAACTAAAAAGCCTCTTGATGAAAGTGAAAGAGGAGGGTGAAAATGTTGGCTTAAAGCTCAACATTCAGAAAACTAAGATCATGGCATCTGGTCCCATCACTTCATGTCAAATAGATGTAGAAACAGTGGAAACAGTGTCAGACATTATATTTTGGAGCTCCAAAATCATTGCAGATGGTGATTGCAGCCATGAAATTAAAAGATGCTTACTCCTTGGAAGCAGGGAAGGCAATGGCACCCCACTCCAGTACTCTTGTCTGGAAAACCCCATCGACAGAGGAGCCTGGTAGGCTGCAGTCCATGGAGTCACTGAGAGTTGGACATGACTCAGTGACTTCACTTTCACTTTTCACTTTCATGCGTTGGAGAAGGAAATTGCAACCCACTACAGTGTTCTTGCCTGGAGAATCCCAGGGACAGCAGAGCCTGGTGGGCTGCTGTCTATGGGGTCACACAGAGTCGGACATGACTGAGGTGACTTAGCACCAGCAGCACTCCTTGGAAGAAAGTTATGACCAACCTAGATAGCATATTAAAAAGAAGCAACATTACTTTGCCAAGAAAGGTCCGTCTNGCCTGGTGGGCTGCTGTCTATGGGGTCACACAGAGTCGGACATGACTGAGGTGACTTAGCACCAGCAGCACTCCTTGGAAGAAAGTTATGACCAACCTAGATAGCATATTAAAAAGAAGCAACATTACTTTGCCAAGAAAGGTCCGTCTAGTCAAGGCTATGGTTTTTCCAGTGGCCATGTATGGATGTGAGAGTTGGGCTGTGAAGAAAGCTGAGCACTGAAGAATTGATTCTTTTGAGCTGTGGTGTTGGAGAAGTCTCTTGAGAGTCCCTTGGACTGCAAGGATATTCAACCACTCAATCCTAAAAGAGATCAGTCTTGGGTGTTCATTGGAAGAACTGATGCTGAAGCTGAAACTCCAATACTTTGTCCACCTGATGCGAAGAGTTGACT
>SJYV01004823.1:4447-21087 GCA_006410875.1 Neotragus pygmaeus
GTCAGTCCTGACTATCAGGATGCACTAGCTTTAAATTCAGATGCTGCCATTAAAAGATGGAAGTTTCTTTTACTAGAGACAATACATACAGATCAATTTTCAAACTAGTAGTTACTCTACAGACACTTTTTTAGTAGTCTGTTAACTAAGAAAAATGAATGAAATTCAGATACTTGGTAATGAAGGAACACGAAACACAGGAAGCCAGTCCTCAAGAATGAATGGTCCCCGAGTCTAAGTGGTCCAAAGAATGACAAATCCATCCTCATTCCCTTACCTCTTCCCTCTCCCACCCACCATTTCCCTCCTAACATCAAGTGCTAAATGTAAGCTCCTTAAAGGCAGGGGCCACATTCTTTTGGTTCACTCTAATAACCTCTGTGCTCAGGCATGTAGCAGCCTGACACAAAACAAATGCCAAATTAAGTACTCAAATATTTATTGAGCAACGAGACAGCAAGGGAGGGAAGAAACTGCTCAGTCCTCTGGCTCCCAGACCTCTTCAGTAACACCGTAAGATTTGAGCAGCTTGTTATTTCTCAGCGAGAAATTATACTTAACAAGACTGGTATCCACCATCAGTGAAGATAAAAACCATTATCTCCACTTTTAGGAATCTGTGTTTTTAAAAATACTATTGCATGAGAAATAAAGACATTGCCTGCATATAAACCTGCAGGTTCATCTTTCTTCATTTCAGCTGGATTTAACAAAGTCAATAGGCTCAGTGAAGCAGCATGTCTTTCACTATGACAAGACATGTAGAAAACCTGTTTTCCCTTCATGCTGAATTAAGATATTTCAACCTCTATACCTTGGTTCAGTTAGAATCATCACATGATGATGTAAGCCCAACGGGTTTCAGTGTGGTGAATCAGAAATATCAGAAGGGAGGACAGGGAAGGTGTGTCTGTGGCTCCACCCCGGGCGGGTCTCAGGAGCTCATCCCTGAGACCAGGTGAATCTGGAAGCCTTCCTGAGACTCCTGTCACCCCAGCCTGCACCACTGACGCCAGCTGAGTCTCAAGGAGCTGTCAGTGGCTGTCTTGGCTGTTGATAGCGCCAGAGCAGATGACCTGTGAGAAATCTCGAAGATGCTGTGACGCCCTGTCCGTAGCCTGCACACACTTCTGCCTGGAGGGTGTCTGAGGGAGGGTGTCTGAGGGCGAGCGAACTTGCCCTTCTCTGCCTCCTCAGTTGCCTGGAAATGCCTCTCATTGGACCATTCTTAGCACCGGAAAACAAAGGGGGTTCTGGTTCTAGAAAAATGTACCTTCTGGCTTCTCTGTACTGCAAAGGACACTACGCAGAGGAGACGGTGATACTGCAGTGACAGACCACCCAGCGGAGTGGTGAAACGCTGACCGATGGAAAGAGTCAACTATGTCAAGGAGAAAGCCTTGGGTTTTTCTTCTCTTCTGTTAGAGTTGGTGGGAAAAAAAAATAAGCAGTTCTGTTGCTCTATTGGTAAACAAGTCCATCTTCCTAACCAGAACAAAGTGCAGAACGAGAAGCCTTCAAAATAAAAAAGTCTTTTTTCATTGTAAATCTGTCTAAATCAGTACTCAAAACAAATTTTTGTGTGTGTAAGATTTTACTTTTTTAAATT
Organism: Neotragus pygmaeus; assembly: GCA_006410875.1. Lineage (NCBI taxonomy): Eukaryota > Metazoa > Chordata > Mammalia > Artiodactyla > Bovidae > Neotragus > Neotragus pygmaeus. The sequence goes on from SJYV01004823.1 coordinate 6,057, forward strand.
TTAATTTTTTAAATTGAAGCATGTAATTGCTTTACAGAATTGTGCTGGTTTCCACCAACATCCAACATGAATCAGCCATAGGTATACACAGAATCCCCTCCCTCTTGAATTTACTATTTTTCAACAAAAGCAGTGATGACACTGAAGAAGACCCCATTTCAGCCTCTTCAAGGTGCAGTGCTCTCAGTGGACAACACGAACACAACTGCTGGGCACCCAGTGTGCTCAGGGGGCCTGACTCCAGAGGCTGTCTCTACGGTTTGCTGTCTGAGTTCAAGCTCCATCTGTGTCCACATCTGTATTTTTTAGGGTTGATTCCATGCCTACTAAAAACAAGCTGCACTGTGTTGGAATGGCACCAGATAGTCCTCTACCACTAATCACTGTGCAAACCAAAACATTTCCATAATATTTAATGACTGATACAGTGGTCAAATCCTTCCTGCAACACTGTCATTCAATTTAAGCAAAGAGGCTGGTTAATTACAGTTAGCGTCATGCAAGTATGTCTTCAAAGCACACTAAAAGGAATGATGTGTCATTTGATAAGGAAACTTCTTCCGCTTGAGACTCGGTTCGACTCAAACAGATTCAGATATGTTGACAGACATGAAAGTAAGCACTGCCTTTCAAAGAGATTCTAAAATTCACCTAAAGGAAAACTTTGTTAAGAATTTTAAATATTTGAATACTGTACCATTTTTCATTTTATTTTTTTCTCTCTTTTTATTCCAAATATTTTGTGTAAAATTTTCTCAAGTTAATAACTTCTTAAAAAGAGTACAAATCACTCGGACTCCTGTTTTCAATGATCTGTGTCCTAGTCAAAATAATTTATAAAATATTATATTTTAAATTAAGGTGCTTAAACTCATGTCTACCGAAGTAAGTGCTTTTGCTGTTATTGGGAACTCAGCAAGAAATAAACAGAAGTAGATGCATTTGCCTGCATGAGAATAAACACTTTATCCAGTATAATCATGGCAGAAAATTGAGCTGATTTGTGGCAGCCATAACTAGTCCTAAGAGACTGGCTTATTACACTTCTCTGTGCACTTACAGAGAAGGATCACATTCTAGCAGGCCTGATGGACTTGCACTGCCTTCAGAATAGGCAGAATTTGTAAGAATTCTCCTGCCTCCATCACCCAATCTGTTCAATAAAGCAATCTCATGTAGGCGAACACAGTCTTGACATTCCTAATCATTCACTCACAAAACAGTTTTCTACAGGCTCTCCTTGTGTAGAAGCAAAACAGCTTCTACCTATTAGCAGCAAAAGAGGACCAAAATAAAAACTCTGAGTTGGTACGCCAGCAAGATGCAAAATGGTAGCCACGTGGTTACACTTCTTCTGTTGAGATTTCAGGCAGTACAGTGGCAAAAGTGTGAGGTAAGTATTAAGTCCCGCAGAAGCAGAATACTCTTGAAATAAAACTCTCCAGGCACTTTTAAAATCATCTTTATTTTGCTTGCAAAGATACAATTTACTTAGTTACTTAATATTTTATTTGTTCCCATCTGAAGTCTCATAGCTTGCCATGTAAAACATTGCCTTCACTATCAAACTGCTATGTAAGAACATTATAAAATACAAACTATAAAGATGATCTTCTTTATAGTATTCAGATTAGTGCATTAAAACAACATTGATTTAAAAAGGCAAGTGATTTAATTGGCAAACATCCAATTCATTTGCTAATGCAGGATGATACAAAATTATATGCAAAGGAAACCCAGAATTTTAAGTGTTAGGTGCCCAAAAACAATAACTGTGGGAAAGTTACTTCCCCAAAGTAATCTTGACCCAAGGACACAAATGTAATCATTATTCTATAGGACAAAAGGGAAGGTAATTAATTTTCCATCATAACAGCTGTGGAGATACACAGCAGAATAAGTTTGGGGTCTTTAGAATTCTAACACAATAGGTACCGATTTGTCATACTCTTCCTCCAGATCACATTAAACATTTATACTGACAACACAGTTCCTTGTAAAGGAACATCAGGCTCAGCAGAATCTATATAAAAACAACCTATCCTTAGCATTTTACTAGGCAATCTACAACAAATGCTTACTATCTACACATCAGGAGTGAAAGATATACTAGGAATTTATTCACTGACTTCACTGAGAATCAACAAGGGTCTTAAGAGAAAAACAAAGATAAAAGTTAAATAGACAACTTATGCTTCTGTGAACCAGGAAAACAACAAAATACCAAACACAGACATATATGTTACTTTTTAAAGTTATTGACAATGTTTCCTCTGCTGGCACAACTGAAAATTAAATTGAAGATCTGTAATCAAAGTATCACAAACATGAGTGCATGTTACATTGTGATGGGAAGGTGCACACAGAAAACACACACACACACCTTTAAATTTACTAATTTCCAAAAGCTAAGTCAACAGGATAAATAAATTATAAATGAAAGGCAAATACAATGTGGGTAGAACAGTTATTAGATTGAAAAGCATGCCAGCAGTGATACATAGGAAAACTTTCAGCATTAGAAAATATAAGATTTAATCCAAAGAAAACTTTCTTCCAAATAAAAATAACAGAGTACGGGAACCATCCTTTAGGCAACTGCTTTAAAAGAATATAATAAAAAAACACCCACCATGATTAAAGGAATCTTCCTACATAATTTACATAATGTAGTGCAGTAGTGTGCTCCTTTATCATCTTAGCCTTTCACTCCCCATATGATGAGACCGATAATTACAACTCCAATAACAAGGATAAAAATAATGATGCAGAGGGTTTTTCTGGATTTGCGCTGCAGATGCAAAAAAACAAAAAACATGTTTACAGATGTAGTGGAGCATCTCAATGGCAAGTGGAAATCATTTGGTTCATTTCTAGAGTAAAATCAATGGTAATTTCTTGCCCTCAAATTTGGGGCTATATTTTTTTGTTTTTCAATACATATAGTAATATGCTTTCAAAATATATTCTTGAATTAATGGTATTAATTCAGGGGAAAATTATTCAACTTTTGTTGGTGCTTTTTCTAGATGTGTGGTTGGGAAAGATACAGAGAAATAAAAATTAAGAGATAGAGTTTACCTATATGTGAAAACAACAAACAGCTTAAAGACATCAATTTTTAAACTTTTATCAAAAAACCGCTCTTCAAAATGAGTTCTCTGACCATATCAACAAATATTTGACAATGTGTCCTAAAGTTAAGTTTCCTAAATCGTTCTCATCCCTAAATATGAATGGAAACTGCATTTAGAGTTTCAACATGCAAATAAATTTTTTAAAAGAGGTAAAAAAAATTAAAAACACTCATTTAAATTATAAAGGTTGAGCTTTGCTCCATTACTCATTCCTGACCCAGCTGTAGATTTCTGTATTTCTCTAATGGCTTGTCCATCTCACGACAACATCCAGGAATCTTTTTTCTTACAAAGTAGACAAGCCTGTAAATTTGCCTTGGGTCAACCACAAGTAACGTAAAATTTACCAAAAAGCTATGTTTCTGACTCAATTTTTCTTGAAAACTATTAGTACTGTTCAGTATTCCATGTGGCCATCTAATTTTTCAACAAAATACTAATTAAACACAGTTTGTTTCAATTTCATCATGCTCATGTATTTTCCCCAGACTCTACCTGGTTACCGCAGACCCATGTATAATGTACCTTCATCAACAATGACAACTGTTCCACTAGAGAATTTCATTTTCCCTGGGGCACCATCTCCAGGGGTGGCAAGACTCTGGGGTGCTATGGTGATGAGAGCGTTTTCCACCTTGTTTTATGTTCTTAATCCATCCAAACTATTTAGAAGCACCACACTGTATCTTGCAGAGGCATCATTTAATATCAAGGCTGCCAAGTGGGACTACTGGGAAACTGCTCTCTTCCCAGCTCCTGTGCTGCGTGACTCTTTTCTCATCCCTCCAGGTCCTGTGTGAGCCCCTTGGACAGTAAGGAGATCAAAGCAGCGAATCCTAAGGGGAATCAACCCTGAATATTCACTGGGACACAGTTCCAATACTTTGGCCACCTGATGCCAAGAACCAGCTTACTGCAAAAGACCCTGATGGTGGCAAAGACTGAAGGCAAGAGAAAGGGGCGACAGAGGATGAGATGGTTGGATAGCATCATTGATTCAAGCAAACACTGGGAGATAGTGAAAGACAGGGAAGCTTGGCGTGTGCAGTCCATGGGGTCGCAAAGAGTCAGACACAACTGAGCGACTGAACAACAATAACAACCAGGTCTCAGCTGATGCAGAGGTTGATNAAAAAAAAAGACCTGGATCAAGTAACTTTCCTCTAGTGTTTTCCTTAGGTTCTCACCTCAGGTGACCTCTCCTACTCTTCTAGCTTCCATAGCCCATTTGTCATTTAGCACACACTGCCTTGTGTTGCCTATATCTTGCTGGCTAGACAGTGAGTTCCTGAAATTCCAAGTTTACATATCATTATTTATTATATTAGAGTGTATCTTATTCCTCTTTGCTTTGACAACCTCTAGAAAAGAACCTACCTTCTAAAGATTCTCAGTGGTGGCCACTGAATAAATTAGCCCTAAAAATCTTCTGTGACTTTGTATGTCTCAAAGTGCTTAGCACTGTGCAACTAAAAAAGAAAGGCCTAAATTAAGGTGTGGATCAGTCCCAGCCAACCTCAGTGCAATGATCACTGTTTTTTTGGGGCTGCCTGACCTGCTGTCCTCCCTGCTAAGAGAATTCTCGATAACTGTAATAGAAACCTAATCAAAACATAATTAGGAGGGCAAACTACTGTAAAAAGCCATCATATAATGCATTCCAACAAGAGATTGGGGGATTATCTGCACCACTGGTTTCTTCCTTTAGGATAATTAAACGTTGAGTGAAAGAGAATTGCTTAAAAATAAAGAAGGTGACTGCTTCTCTTCAGTACGATTGTCGTAATTGTAATGAGGAATTTGAGAAGGCCCTTGGCTAGAAGTAAGAGATATATTCCAAATGTTATGTCAGACAGGATTTAAGAAGCATTTACTCATCTTCAGTTTGAGGTTCAAGGATCATTGTCTTCTAATGTACTTCTTGGTAAACATTCATTCATTCTTCACTTACCCACTTTCTCACTCACTTATTTACCCCTTCACTTAACCCACAGGCTGGCTTCTTCACCCAGCAATTTATCGAGCACTACAGTAAGTCAGGTACTGGTGAACCAGGATTCATGAGGCAGTTCAATGCAAGAGACAGATACCCATAACATCTTAAATAAAAACGAGTTTTCAGATGATTCTCTTTCCCTGCTAATTTCTGAACTAGATCTGGTACCTTGTTTAATTTTCTGACCAACAATTCATACCCCAGTATCACTATGCAGTTTGGAAAAAAATAATTTTATGTCCTCAAAGCACTTTGAAGGGGGGACTAAACATATCTAGTCCCAAAGATGCTTTGAGGACCTACTGTTTTTTTTTCCAGACCACAATTTTTTAAAAAAGATCCTTGGCACTTGTATAACAGAGCAATATTATGGAAAATAGTCCTTTAATACTTTTGTGTTAATTTCATTTTTAAGACATGCCTGATTCCTGTCAATAGCATCCTCCTCCAAGAGCTTTCTGCCTGCTCTGGTCTCAGTTACCATAGAGCTCAAGAGGTTCATCTGCCCTTGCCAAGGGCAGATGAATTAGTCAGAATCCGTCTCAGAGAACTCTACCTGTCATTCACTGCCTCCATCCACTCTAACTTCTGGGTGTAAGGTCCAGCTAATAGTACTTGAAGTGATATTGTAGACTACTAAAGAAAATTCTCACTGTTGGAACTTTATAATATTAGAAAAGGAAAGAAATGCCAGTTTGAGAACTAATTTTTCATTTAAAAAATGCTTATTTGCTTGTGTTATATGCATGTATCAGTGGATGAGATTGTATGACCTCTATTAGAATATAAGTTCTTGCAGGGCAGGAGTCTTGTGTTTTTCCATATGTAGTGCTCAGTAAGGTTTTACACAGTGTTCTCAGAATGGTTTTATAAATTGAAACTATCTATGACAACATAAGCTAGGCATGATGGAAGGGAAAGGCATTAATATTTCTGAGTCTCATTTCATACTGTCATCAGGACAAATTTAACAATTCTTTCTCAGAAAAAAATAATTTATTTGATATCCCACTATAATCATATTCTTTGAGAAAAATGATTCTGTTCATTTTTCAGGAGCTACACATGGCTGTGTATTTGAGGAGCTCCCTGTACCATGCTTCATATGACAGTCATTAATCCAGTGATGACTTTGGAACAGGAAAAAATTAATTTCTTGCTCTGAGATAGATGGAAAAAGAAGAGAAACATAAAAATCTATTATTTGGACAGCTTTAAGCTCTGACCTACTTAAGAAAGCTAATGCAATAGTGATGTTCATTCATTAATTAAAATTCTTTCAGCGTGCATTTTATATTAATCGTATTTTATATTCATATTATGCATTAGGCTTGGATGTCCATATTACTAATATTGATAATTAAAGATCTGCCAGAAGCCTGCTTTTAGCAACATGGTTTAGAACCATAGGAAGCCAGTATCTGGCATATAATTTGTTATCTATGCTGAAGATTTTTACCTCACCCAAATTTAATCGGAATTAGTTCACTTTATTTTAATTAAAAAGCAATGAAGCCAAATGGTTTGAGACTAGTGGACAGATTTAAAAAATTCAGCTTTAAAAGATTCTGTTTTTAGTTATTCAAGCATATAAATCAAATCACCTTTGGTATTCAAAATACGAAAATAATTATTAAAATTTGTACCAGTTTTCAAGCCATTGCTTTATACCCTATATGTTTAATTCAATTTTCTTTTTGCCATAATTTATCCCCAAATCCAAAAGGTTTATTTCAGATCTGAGATCAGGAGGGAGTCATAAGATGATGAGAAAGAAATATAGTGTGGCTTAGTAGACTGATGATGGGATAGAACCCTAAGGCTTCATGCCCTTGCCAGGGATTAACTATTTACAGGAAATGGGAGACCCCAGGCATCAGAGGTGCAGTTGTGAGCCCTGATAATCCAACACTTTGGAACAAGAATGTCTCTTGAGGACTTAAAAAAATCATAAGGAGAGAAGAAAAGAAATACTTTGTTTAAGATCATAGGGCTTGTTAATAGCTAGCTCCTAATCCCATCCCAGGCCACCTTTTTGGCACCAGGGTATGCTGAGAACTTGAGAAAAGCTAATGCATTGAAAAAGTTTTGTTTGTTGAGAAAATTTTTTACAAAATTCAACAGATGCTTATTGAGTACTTTCTACCAAGTGAAACTAATACAGCCCTAACACTGAACCCTTTCAAAAAGTTCTGCCCTGTATAGGGACTGGAGTGTATTGGAAAGAGAAGAACTAGATCGGGAATGGTTGGGCTCAGAACATTATCAGGAGAAAATGGAAAGCCAGTGGGACTATGGAATGGTGCCAGGCAGCTGACNGTACCTTGTTTAATTTTCTGACCAACAATTCATACCCCAGTATCACTATGCAGTTTGGAAAAAAATAATTTTATGTCCTCAAAGCACTTTGAAGGGGGGACTAAACATATCTAGTCCCAAAGATGCTTTGAGGACCTACTGTTTTTTTTTCCAGACCACAATTTTTTAAAAAAGATCCTTGGCACTTGTATAACAGAGCAATATTATGGAAAATAGTCCTTTAATACTTTTGTGTTAATTTCATTTTTAAGACATGCCTGATTCCTGTCAATAGCATCCTCCTCCAAGAGCTTTCTGCCTGCTCTGGTCTCAGTTACCATAGAGCTCAAGAGGTTGGATTAGTCAGAATCCATATCTCAGAGAACTCTACCTGTCATTCACTGCCTCCATCCACTCTAACTTCTGGGTGTAAGGTCCAGCTAATAGTACTTGAAGTGATATTGTAGACTACTAAAGAAAATTCTCACTGTTGGAACTCTATAATATTAGAAAAGGAAAGAAATGCCAGTTTGAGAACTAATTTTTCATTAAAAAAATGCATATTTGCTTGTGTTATATGCATGTATCAGTGGATGAGATTGTATGACCTCTATTAGAATATAAGTTCTTGCAGGGCAGGAGTCTTGTGTTTTTCCATATGTAGTGCTCAGTAAGGTTTTACACAGTGTGCTCAGAATGGTTTTATAAATTGAAACTATCTATGACAACATAAGCTAGGCATGATGGAAGGGAAAGGCATTAATATTTCTGAGTCTCATTTCATACTGTCATCAGGACAAATTTAACAATTCTTTCTCAGAAAAAAATAATTTATTTGATATCCCACTATAATCATATTCTTTGAGAAAAATGATTCTGTTCATTTTTCAGGAGCTACACATGGCTGTGTATTTGAGGAGCTCCCTGTACCATGCTTCATATGACAGTCATTAATCCAGTGATGACTTTGGAACAGGAAAAAATTAATTTCTTGCTCTGAGATAGATGGAAAAAGAAGAGAAACATAAAAATCTATTATTTGGACAGCTTTAAGCTCTGACCTACTTAAGAAAGCTAATGCAATAGTGATGTTCATTCATTAATTAAAATTCTTTCAGCGTGCATTTTATATTAATCGTATTTTATATTCATATTATGCATTAGGCTTGGATGTCCATATTACTAATATTGATAATTAAAGATCTGCCAGAAGCCTGCTTTTAGCAACATGGTTTAGAACCATAGGAAGCCAGTATCTGGCATATAATTTGTTATCTATGCTGAAGATTTTTACCTCACCCAAATTTAATCGGAATTAGTTCACTTTATTTTAATTAAAAAGCAATGAAGCCAAATGGTTTGAGACTAGTGGACAGATTTAAAAAATTCAGCTTTAAAAGATTCTGTTTTTAGTTATTCAAGCATATAAATCAAATCACCTTTGGTATTCAAAATACAAAAATAATTATTAAAATTTGTACCAGTTTTCAAGCCATTGCTTTATACCCTATATGTTTAATTCAATTTTCTTTTTGCCATAATTTATCCCCAAATCCAAAAGGTTTATTTCAGATCTGAGATCAGGAGGGAGTCATAAGATGATGAGAAAGAAATATAGTGTGGCTTAGTAGACTGATGATGGGATAGAACCCTAAGGCTTCATGCCCTTGCCAGGGATTAACTATTTACAGGAAATGGGAGACCCCAGGCATCAGAGGTGCAGTTGTGAGCCCTGATAATCCAACACTTTGGAACAAGAATGTCTCTTGAGGACTTAAAAAAATCATAAGGAGAGAAGAAAAGAAATACTTTGTTTAAGATCATAGGGCTTGTTAATAGCTAGCTCCTAATCCCATCCCAGGCCACCTTTTTGGCACCAGGGTATGCTGAGAACTTGAGAAAAGCTAATGCATTGAAAAAGTTTTGTTTGTTGAGAAAATTTTTTACAAAATTCAACAGATGCTTATTGAGTACTTTCTACCAAGTGAAACTAATACAGCCCTAACACTGAACCCTTTCAAAAAGTTCTGCCCTGTATAGGGACTGGAGTGTATTGGAAAGAGAAGAACTAGATCGGGAATGGTTGGGCTCAGAACATTATCAGGAGAAAATGGAAAGCCAGTGGGACTATGGAATGGTGCCAGGCAGCTGACAGAGGAATGGGAAGATTCCTGAGATGCTTGGCAGCACAAGGGGTCAACATTCCAGGGCTGAGGATCTGCTTGTGTGTCTGTAAACCATGACAAGGACGTTCACCAAATTGTGGAGTGGAGGATGTTAACTTGCCTTAAACTCTCAAGACCTAACCAGCTTTTCCACTCCCTCTGCACCCAGGGTTTACCTGTTGGCTCAGACAGTAAAGAGCCTGCCTACAGTGTGGGAGACCCTGGTTCCATCCCTGGGTTGGGAAGATCCCCTGGAGAAGGAAATGGTAACCCACTTTGGCCATGTTGCCTGGAAAATCCCATGGATGGAGGAGCCTGGCAGGCTACAGTCTGTGGGGTCGCAAAGAGTCAGACACGACTGAGTGACTTCCCTTTCACTTTCACTGCACCCACAACCTCTGAACTCTCTCCTCTGGAGTAATAAGACCCACATGACTTCCAACTGAAGATTCAGCCCCATGCCAGTCTTGCTTAAGTCAGGAAAGGATTTAAGAAGCCAAGTTCAATTCCAAGGGGCCACAGCATAAGTTACTACATTCTCTGAACTTGAGCTCCAAATACTAACAGTCTTCTTATCCCAAGACTACCCTCTCTTAAACTACCTCTCAACCCCCACTGTGTGTCTCAGTCCCTGGATTGAATCCCTGTGTCAGATATACTTGCCCAGCGTGTCTCATCTCTCTAGAGATGGGATCAGTTCCTTTCTTCCTTATCCAGGACTGACAGAATCCCTGAAGGTGGTAATTGCCTGGGCTCTTCAGGTAGCAGCTGCTTCCCTAATTTCTATGATGTCTTTCTGTCCAACTTTGAAGATACTCACTATGTTCTGAGCCTTGCATGGGTTTTAGGTTCAACAAAACCTACCTACCAAGTTCTATGAGAAGTGTTGTTTGAAGTACTGACTCTGCCAAGGCTCTTTCCACCATAATTAATTATCTCATTTCTGGTTACATCACAAGATCCAACAAAAGGTAAAATAACCTCCAGGGTATAATTTGCTTAAACATTAAAATTTAGTTTGTTTTCCAGCAGACCTTACTAAAGTATTAGGGTTACTTTTTAAATTATTTATTTTAAAATTTTGGTGAAATATAAATAAAATCCAAAATCACTGCAGATGGTGATTGCAGCCATGAAATTAAAAGACACTTGGAAGGAAAGTTATGAACAACCTAGACAGCATATTAAAAAGCAGAGACTTTACTTTGCCAATAAAGGCCCATCTAGTCAAGGCTATGGTTTTTCCAGTAGTCATGTATGGATGTGAGAGTTGGACTATAAAGAAAGCTAAGTGCCAAAGAATTGATGCTTTTGAAGTGTGGTGTTGGAGAAGACTCTTGAGAGTCCCTTGGACTTCAAGGAGATCCAACCAGTCCATTCTAAAGGAGATCAGTCCTAGGTGTTCTTTGGTAGGTCTGATGTTGAAGCTGGAATTCCAGTACTTTGGCCACCTGATGCAAAGAGCGGACTCATTTGAAAAGACCCTGATGCTGGGAAAGATTGAGGGCAGGAGAAGAAGGGGATGACAGAGGATGAGATGGTTGGATGGCATCACCGACTCAATGGACGTGAGTTTGAGTAAACTCCGGGAGTTGGCGATGGACAGGGAGACCTGGCATGCTGCGGTTCATGGGGTCGCAAAGAGTCGGACATGACTGAGTGAAATGAACTGAAAATAAAATTCAGGGATTCCCTGGAGGCTCACATGGTGAAGAGTTGGTCTGCAATGTGGGAAGCAATGTGGGAGACCCGGATTTGATCCCTGGGTTGGGAAGATCGCCTGGAGAAGGAAATGGTAACCCACTCCAGGGTTCTTGCCTGAAAAAGCCCATGGTTGGAGGAGCCTCGCAGGCTACAGATAATTAAATGAGATAATTATCTCATTTCTAGTAACATTGTGAGATCCCACAAAAGGTAAAATAACCTCTAGAGTATAATTTGCTTAAACAGTAAAATTCAGTTTTCCAGCAGACCTTGCTAAAATATTAGGATTATTTTTAAATTACTTAATTTTTAAATTGTGATAAAATTTAATATTTTAACCATTTTATGTGTCTAGTTTAGTGGCACTAAATACAGTACTGTTGTGCAACCATCACCAGCATCCACCTCCAAAACTTATCTTCCCAAACTGAAATTCCATACCCATTAAACACTAACTCCCCCAGCCCCTGGCAACCACTATTCTACTCTCTGTCTCTATGAATTTGACTGCTCTGAGTCCCATATAAGTGGAATCATATAGTGTTTTTCTATATATGACTGACTTAGTGCACTTAACATAATGTCTGTAATCCATGTTGTAAAAGGTAACTAAATTTCCTTCCTTAGTAAAAATGAACAATATTTCATCACATGTATATATAGTCCATATTTTGCTTATCCATTCATCTGTTGGTGGTCACTTGGGTTGCTTCTACATTTTTACTGTTGTGTGTGATGTTGCTAGGAATATGGGTGTACAAATGTGTGTCAAAGTGTATGCTTTCAGTTTTTTTGAGTGTATACCCAGAAATGAAGTTGCTGGATTGTATGGCGATTCTATGCTTAATTTTTTGAGGAACCTTCATATTATTTTAGAATTACCTAAAAAATCTGACATTGAGTAAGAACATCTTGCCACCATCTCCTTTTTATATTAACATATATGTATAAATATGTGTGTGTGTGTGTGTGTGTGTGTGTATAATAAAATCTTCAATAAACATAAATGAGATGTGCATATAGAGATGAACTCTAAACAAATGACTTAATGTGTATCCTAAAGAACAGATTCACTCAGGGGAGCTAAATACCAATTAAAGCTTATTGCAAAATAATAAAGCAGTGATTTGGAAAAGTTTTGTTGTGTCAGCATGACACAGATTTTAGCAATTATGAAGGGGCCAGATTTAAATCCCAGTGATTTAGTCATACCCTAAAATACTCTCCTACAAATTTTTGCAAGACAGCTCTACTAAAACCAACAAACACAGCTTCTAATTGGGTTTCTACAAATTATGTTGAAACTTAAATGTTAGAACAGCCAATTCTTTATTCATGTGCTCTTTGGATTATATTTCTCTCTGGGATTTGTAACCTGAGTTTGAAATCAGATGCTCTTCCAAATACTACCAAATTGACTCAAGTGCAGGGACCATCAGCAAATCATATGTGAATTGATAGTGTGTTCTAAGCTATGATTTATTCAGTTGATGGCTACTGTCATTATTAGGGGTTGCCTGAACGTGGAAACAGCATATATTTATCATAGAAATTGAAAAGTTACATTTGTTTCAATCATCTTGTTTTAAAGGCTCACTGTTGGTCTCTTCATCATGGTTTATGTCATGAACCCACACAGTGATATAAATGGCATATATGTCGTCATTGACCATTGCTATACTCCTGTGTTTCTATATATTGATTAAGAGAATTATCGAGACTCTTCCCATTTAGTCACACTATCTTTATTCCACTATGTGGTGGGTAGAACCATAGGCATTGCTGAAATGTAGATAAATAAGATTTGATCCTTGCCTTTACAAAGCTCAAACTCTAATCTGAAATTGGATTAATGTTAATGGCTATTAGTTGGTAGGTTTAAACTGTGACATGTCTTACTGACAGAAAAATAAATGAGTGAATACTGCTGTTTATTCTACAACTTTTCCTCAATAATGTGCCTATTAGTCATGATGTTTTTACCACTGAAACCCAGCCTCTAGGGCACTCCTCACATGGCCATTAAGGAGCCCTTGATCTTTTCTCCTTGGATTGACATTAATGTTTTTTTTGTTGTTGTTGTTTTCTGAAATCATCCGTTATTAAGTTCTGCCCAGTTGGAAACCCATAGCTACCTCTGCTCCCACTTCTTGGAGAGGGGGAGCAGGCAGGCACAGGGGAGCCCAGGGTCTTCAGTGAAGAAGTGAGAAGTCTGTTTCTTCCTGCTGAGCTCTTTCTTCTACTGCCAGAGATTTTGTACCTATAACCCACTCATACAGCTTCCTTTGAACTTAGTCCTCCCTAGAACTTTCGCATACAAAAACATGGTTTGATGCATGTCAAATTTCCTTAGGAACTTTGGATTTTAGGATAGAAACAGAAGGATGAAGGGAAGAAGCCCAAATTTTATATCAAGCTCTATCCACAAATGTCTCTGCAGGAAAATCTCATAGCTGTCCTTAGGCTCCTAGTCAAACTCAAATGATTTTAGCTCTTTTTTTTAAAATGTCTTTTTGTTCATTCATCTATCCCACTAAAACTGTATTATATTATAATGATTTGCTTATGTATTTATCACCCCTGGTTAAAACCAAGGTCCTCAAGTATAGAAAAATGTTGCTATCATATACTGTAAGAGAAGAAATCATAACTTTTTCATAATTTCCATCAGTAACGTCTCCTCCTTTTTTTGATATAAACACAACTGATGTTTTTTCAGTCTTGTGTAAAGAATGAGTAAAGACATCTTCAAAAAAACTTGGCCAGTTTTTTAATTGACCTAAAACATATAATCTAAGTTAAAAAAAAAAACTTCACCAGAACTGCAAGTATAGCTTCATAACAAATCTCTTAGCTCCAGAATTTCTTTCTTAAAATTCTAGATAGAGATTTTGGAGGTGCCATCATTCAGAGGGTGGGTCTTTTTCATCTTTGGGTCATTAACTTGTAAATCCATGCCAAGAAAGCAGTAACCTTCCTTAATGTTTCCTGAGTGATTCATGATCATAAGAAATCTGGATCTCAAGAGCTTTCCCTTATAATAAGCTAAGGAAATATTCACAAACTGTCATGATGTAAGAAAGTTTCTGACAGTGATATCTGCAAGGAGGAAGTTTCAAAACGTGGAAACTTCAGACAAACATCATCCAGTTGTTTTTCTTTCAGCTTCGCTCGAGAAACAGCCCTGTCTTTGGTCCTCTTGTGCTTGTTTTTATTTCAGACATCCTGACCTATACTAAGTGTATGTTTTGCTCTCATTAATTTATTTGAAGGGGCTTCCCAGGTGGTGCAGTGGTAAAGAATCCACCTGTCAGTGCAGAAGATGCCAGAGATGTGGGTTTGATCCCTGGGTTGGGAAGTTCCCCTGGAGTAGGAAATGGCAACCTGGATACTCCAGTATTCTTGACTGGAAAATTCCTTAGAGCCTGGCAGGCTACAGTCCATGGGGTCACAAAGAGTTGGACACAACGAAAACACACACACACATACACTATTTGAAAAGCAGCAATTAAGGAAACATTGCATGTCAGCCTTTGAAACATTTCACATGTTCGGTGAACTCCTTCTGCAGTGATTACACTCATAGCACTGGAACTAGACTCTTTTCCTTTAAGGAGCCCAAAAGCTTCCAAAGAAAAACACCTTGAACTCTTTTCTTTAGCTTGGTAATCAGGTGCGAAGTTTGAGAATTTCAGCAACACTCTTAGGAAAGATTCCTATCCTTTTTTTTT
>SJYV01004824.1:0-11238 GCA_006410875.1 Neotragus pygmaeus
CACCAAATATCTCCTGCCAGTCTTTTTTTTTTTTTTTTTTCATAAAATGAAATACTCATCTATTGCAAATGTTCATATTCAATCACTATATTACGTTTACTGAAATGTCTATTCAAGAAGAGAAAGCAGAAGATATAATGAGAACTGAATCTCACAAAATCTACTGAAATCAACTGAAATTTGTGTAGCCATTACTAATCCGGTTAGAGTGTGAGATGGGCTTCCAAGCTGGTGCGAGTGGTAAAGAATCCATCTGTCATTGCAGGAGACCTGGGTTTGATCCCTGGGTCAGGAAGATCCCATGAAGGAGGGCATGGCAACCCACTCCAGTATCCTTGCCTGGAGAATCCCATGGACAGAGAAGCCTGGAGGGCTACTGTCCAAGGGGTCACAACGAGTCGCACAGGACTGAAGCAGCTTAGCACAGAGGCACTCAGAGTGTGAGATACAGTATTTGAGTTCCACCCTGTCAACAAAACAAATCTCCATAATTGCAAAGAAAAAAAAACATTGCTTTTAATTCTTTATTCTTTTCATTACAAGCCTTAAATATCATTGGCTTGTAATGAAAAATGAAACATTTGCCAGTCCTCAAATGACAGATGAAGAATCTTTTCCTGATGAGTGCATCTGAGTCAAAATATCAAACATAAGTGAGCTTGGTTCATGTCCAGTCAGAGAGAGGCAGGGTGGATTTTTCTGGTTCTTATATAAGGTTCCTGGGTGAAGGACCGTTCCTGGAATCTTCATTAGGCAGGGAGCTTGTGTGTGTCTAGAACAGGCATGGCTTGCATGCTGTCCACTTGGCTAGGACAAGAATATATAAGAAGTCTAAAATTTCTGAAGCAGGCTCTTATAAAATCATCAAACATTATCAGTAAAAAGGAAGACTGCTCTCTAGTAGTTATAGGAAGAGATTGTCTAACACATTGAGATACGAACACCACCGACTTTAATACCTGTCCCATAAATCTATTACTAAAGTCCGATGCTTTGCTTTCTCTTGCACAGATATCATCCTCACCCCCCAACCCCCAGATTATAAGAATTTGACCCCCCATCTCCTTTGCAGAAAGAGCTCTCAGCAGAGAACAAGAATCAGTCAACAGTTGTATTCTAACCAGGTCTGTGTTTTTATTTAAATACCAATGTGCATGCTCACAGGGCACGTTTGATGAAGTTTCATTTATAGGACATAGTCACTTTTTTGGGAAGTGATTGAAGTATACTTGGTTTAGAGTATTGTGTTAATTTCTGATCTGTGCGGTACGGCAAAGTGATTTAGCTATATATGTATCTGTATGTGTGTGTCTGTGTGTGTGTGTGTGTGTATCATCGTGAAGTTGGTCAGTCATGTCCAACCCTTTGCGATCTCATGGACTGTAATCTACCAGGCTTCTCTGTCCATGGGATTTTCCAGGCAAGAGTACTGGAGTGGGTTGCCATTTCCTTCTCCAGGGGATCTTCCTGACCCAGGGATCAAACCCAGGTTTCCTGCATTGCAGGCAGACGCTTTACCCTCTGAGCCGCCAGGGAAGCCCGTGTGTGTGTGTATAGGAGAAGGAAATGGCAACCCACTCCAGTCTTGTTTTAAGGTATAATTCGGACCGAGGCACAGAGAGGAAAGACGATCTCAATAGAAGGTTACCTTTATTCAGGCAAGGAGGGGTGACGGTCGGCCTAATGATCAGGCTGAGCGTAGCGAGGGACCAGGGAGGCCCCATATTTGTAGGGAGGTTTGTGGAAGCGACAAGGGAAACGTTAATCAGGAGGGATGTTTTGGGTATTCTTCTGTTGAGATGGCATTTGTAGTTGGGCAGGGGGTGATAAGTCTTCTGGGAAGGTGTGGGGGGTGGAAGGTTTTCGGACAGGGCCTGATAAGTCTTCTGGGAAGGTGTAAGGGGTGGAAGGTTTCTGGACAGGGGCTGATAAGTCCCAGATAGATGCAACCGGCCTGGAGCATCAGGGCGGGACCTAAAGTTCAGTTTTGTTTTCTCCGAAGTTAGATGATTCAGCAAGGGCCTTTGAAACTGCTGTTTTCTTTTCTAGGCCCAAAAGAATCCTTCATTTGTGGCCTGGAGGATTCCACGGACAGAGGAGGCAAGTGGGCTACACTCCATGGGGTTGCAAAGAGTCACGCATGACTGAGAGACTAACACACTCACACACACACACACGCCACCCCCCCCCCCACACACACACATTTTCTTGTTCGTGTCCATGATGGTTTGTCACAGGATATTGGATATAGTTCCCTGTGCCGTACAGTTGGCCCTTGCTCTGTATCCACCCTATATGTAACAGTTTTCATCTGCTAACCCCAAATTCCCACTCCATGCCTTGACCTTGACAACCACACATCTGTCTGTCAGTCTCTGTTTTATCGCAGGATCCTTGGGTCATATTTTGGATTCCACGTACCAGTGACATCCTGTGGCCTTTGTGTTTCTCTGTCTGACTTACTTCGCTCAGTATCAGTACGACCATCTCCAGGTCCATCCATGTTGCTGCGAACGGCTTTGCTTTATTCTTTTTACTGGCTGAGCAATCTGCCACTGTGGACCACATATCCTTTGTCCATTTGTGTGTCAGTGGACACTTGGGTGGCTTCCACGTCTTGGCTAGGAATTCCCAGGGGTCTCTAGTGGTGAAGAAGCTGCCTGCCAGTGGAGAAGGCCTGGCCAGAATACTGGAGTGGGTGGCCTTTCCCTTCTCCACGGGATCGAACCCAGGTCTCCCACATTGCAGGCCAATTCTTTGCCGTCTGAGCCACCAGGGGAGCCCAAGAACAGTACAGTGCCTACCCCTTCTCCAGGGGATCTTCCCCACCCAGGAATCGAACCAGGGTCTCCTGCATGGCAGGCGGATTCTTTACCAGCTGAGCCACCAGGGAAGCCTGTTCTCCATACGTGTAGACTTTTTGATGATGGCCGTTCTGCCCAATGCGAGCTGATACCTCACGGCAGCTTTGCCTTTCTTCAATCATTAGCCATGACGAACATCTTTTTCTGTGCCGGTGGGCCATCTGTATGTCGTCTTTGGAGAGATGTCTGCGTGGCTCTTCTGCCCATTTTTCGATGGAGTCGCTTTTTGATATTCAGTTGTATCAGCTCGGATTGAGTATCCTGAGTGCTCAGTATCATACTTGGAGCTCAAAGTGTGAAGGAAGAAATCGTGTTTTTCCTACTGTCTGTCTTGCTGTTTTTTTGTTTTGGTTTGGTTTGGTGTCTCGTTTTGGTTATTTTGGGGGGCAATTGCAGCGAGTGCTTTAGCACTGAGTGATTACAGCCCAAGTGGAAGATAGAGGGTTTACTGAGCTTCAGGTGGAACAGGGTATACACGCAAAAAGCCAGGTTTAATAGGATAGGAAACGCAAAGCGAGACATCATTGGGATCATTCCGGTTCCTGTTTTTCTAAACCGATAGAAATCACCACTTTTCTCATTCACTGTACGATTAGTTGCTCAGTCGTGTCCGACTCTTTGGGAACCCCTGAGCTGTAGCCCTCCCGTGGCAACCCACTCCGGTATTCTTCCCGGGAGAATCCCGTGGACGGAGGAGCCTGGTGGGTCTACAGTCCACGGGGTCGCACAGTTGGACATGACCGAGGGATTTACACATACAGCAAACACTGTGGTAATAAAAGCCATGATGGTGGAAAAAACTGAAATCAAATGTGGGGCGGACAGCAGACAACTTTAAGAAGTGGGCCAAGACAAAGTTTGTTTTCTCTAAGAATCCTCCAACAATCTTTCGTAGCTTCCAAGCCACCCCTGGGCGTTTGATTTCAGTGAGAGGTGGAAGCGTGCATCCTTTATCAAGAAAATCAAGTGGCTTAAAGAAACCACATGCTTGAGGAATTAGTCACTGGAGAAAAGACAGCTCTGCCACTCCGACAAAACGCTTGTAAGGCACACCGATGAACCCCAGGAAGAGTGTGTCTCTTGTTGTTCCGTTGCTCAGTTGTGCCTGACTCTCTGTGACCCCATGGACTGCAGCACACCAGGCCTCCCTGTCCATCACCGACTCCCAGAGCTTGCTCATACTCAGGCCCATGGAGTCGGTGATGCCATCCAGCCATCTCATCCTCTCTCGTCCCCTTCTCCTCCCACCTTCAATCTTTCCCAGCATCAGGGTCTTTTCCAACGAGTCGGCTCGTCGCATCAGGTGGTCAAAGTATTGGAGCTTCAGTTTCAACATCAGTCCTTCCAATGAATATTCAGGACTGATCTCCTTTAGGATGGACTGGTTGGATCTCCTTGCCGTCCAAGGGATTCTCAAGACTCTCCTCCAGCACCACAGTTCAAAAGCATCGATTCTTCAGCATTCAGCTTTCTTTACAGTCCAACTCTCACATCGGTACATGACTCCTGGGAAAGCCTTAGCTGTGAAAATGCTGACCTCGGTCAGCAAAGTGATGTCTCTGCCCCTCTCATTTCAAGTGCCCCGTGCGGACTAGCTGGAATCTCGTGGGCTGCAAGTGGCAGTGTGGTGCTGTTGTTGCAGAGCAGACAGATGAAGTCTTTCTGCAAACGTTACACGTGCCGGCTGGAAGCCCTGGAGGAACCGGCCAGTCGGAATGACCCGAGGGCATCCGAGGCTAAGAAACATCTCCGTTGTTTGAGGCTTGTGCTATCCGAGCGAATGGAGACAGACTAAAGGAATAGGTTATAAGGATCATGGACTCTTTAAACATCAATTTATACACGTTGAAATAATGTTCTCAGCAACAGAAGACAGAAACACAGCACACTGATTGTTTGGGGGCCAAAACGTCTCAGGCTGGGGGTCTCCTCAACCTCTGAGTCTCCCACACCCCAGCTTTTTAGGGGGGCTGTAGGAGCCTGGAGACTGGCTAAGGGAAGGTTTTCCTGGAAGGGGATGACTCTGGGAGCCTTTGGACACATGGGCGGGTCTAGGGGAGGCTGAGGACTGAGGATACGTGGGGTTCTCAAGGGGGAAAGAGGATTCAGCCTGCGACCCAGAAG
Organism: Neotragus pygmaeus; assembly: GCA_006410875.1. NCBI lineage: Eukaryota > Metazoa > Chordata > Mammalia > Artiodactyla > Bovidae > Neotragus > Neotragus pygmaeus. Next base: position 4,989 of record SJYV01004824.1, read on the forward strand.
GACCTGTGAAGTTCCTGCAAGGAACAAGAGAACTTGCCCAAAGATAGAACCCCTGGCCTGTGCAGGGAAAAGCGTGTGTGTGTGTGTGTGTATGCATGCGTGTGTGACTGATTGAGAGAGAGACAGAGAGAGAACGCGACGGAGCGATCCTTTGCCCTGAGTACGGCGAAACTCACTTCTCATGTGATTTAAGAAAGATTACAACCGAGGTGGGCTTCCCACGTAGCTCAGTGATAAAGAATCCACCTGCCGAGGCAGGAGATATCGGGTTCAGCCCCTGGTCCTGGAGGATCTCGTCATGCCATGGAGCAGATAAAACCCGTGCCCCACAACTCCTGAGCTTCTGCTCTGGTACCACGTGCTCCGCAACAAGGGAAGCCAGCACCACGGCAAGCCGGCCCCCCCGCAATTCGACAGTAACCTCCCCACCCCCCAGCTCAGCATGACTACGGACACACCCACGCAGCAACAAAGACCCAGCACACCCAGAAATAAACAACGCACTCATTTTTAAAAATACGATCTAGGGACTTCCCTGGTAGTCCAGTGGTTAAGACCTCGCCTCCCAATGCAGAGAGTGTGGCTTCAATCCGCGTTGGGGAAGATAAGAATGCATGTGCTTGGAGATTAAAACAAAAAAAAGCCAACAATACAGAAAACAGCTTCAGCCAAGACTTAAAAAATGGTCTAGAAAAGAAACTTCAAAAAATATGATCTGTAAGTAATCTTTACATTCTTTAAATCAGCCAACCTAGGATACATGTATGGCTGTGTAGTCTGATGATCCACTGGCTGGGTACTCCCGTTAAAGACTGTTGATCCCCTGTGGCTATCAGAGAGGACTTGCTTATAATCACGCTCTAGGATCTAGGGACAAACACCTTGATGATGCTAGTTACCTTTGAGGTTGACTACAGACTGGCTGATGGTGACTGCAGCCATGAAATTAAAAGATGCTTACTGCGTGGAAGAAAAGTTATGACCAACCTAAATAGCATGTTGAAAAGCAGAGACATTACTTTGGCAACAAAGGTCCGTCTAGTCAAGGCTATGGTTTTTCCAATAGTCATGTATGGATGTGAGAGTTGGACTGTGAAGAAAACTGAGCCCCAAAGAACTGATGCTTTGAACTGTGGTGTTGGAGAAGACTCTTGAGAGTCCCTTGGACTGCAAGGAGATCCAACCAGTCCATTCTGAAGGAAATCAGCCCTGGGGTTTCTTTGGAATGAATGATGCTGAAGCTGAAACTCCAGTACTTTGGCCACCTCATGCGAAGAGTTGACTCATTGGAAAAGACTCTGATGCTGGGAGAGATTGGGGGCAGGAGGAGAAGGGGACGACAGAGGATGAGATGGCAGGATGGCATCACCGACTCGATGGACATGAGTTTGAGTGAACTCTGGGAATTGTTGATAGACAGGGAGGCCTGGTGCAACTCATGGGGTCGCAAAGAGTCACACACGACTGAGTGACTGAACTGAAGTGAACAGACTGGCAATACGGTGGGCAAGACTGCATCTCCATCCAGGACTTCAACCCTTTCGTGTTATTAATAAAGTCGTGTGACTTCCCCTCCTATCAGAAGGCTCGTGACTATAAGATGGGATGAGATCAGTTTGGCAGATGACTTCACTGTGGTTTATCCAAGGATATGGAAACTTCAGCCCTTCTGGAAGACAGAGTAACATCCATCCTTCCCAGTAGATTTCCACTGAGGTTTCTGGAGGAATCTGCCCAGTCTATGAAATGAAAGCAAACTGAAAAAGACGAAGCTAAAGTCAAAACATAACAAATCTTTTTTTTTTCTTTTTAAGTGATCCACAGACACGAATGCTGGGAAAGATCGAAGGCAAAAGGAGAAGGGGGCAGCAGAGAATGCAATGGCTAGACAGCATCACAGACTCAATGGACATGAGTGCATTGAGCAAACTCCGGGAGATGGTGAAGGACAGGGAAGCCTGGTGTGCTGCAGTCCCTGGAGTTGCCAAGAGTCAAACACAACTGAGCGTCCGAACAGCAAAGAGTGGATTTACAACAGATTGACAATGTCGTGTTAGTTTTTCAGTGGACAGCANGGTGAAGGACAGGGAAGCCTGGTGTGCTGCAGTCCCTGGGGTTGCCAAGAGTCAAACACAACTGAGCGTCCGAACAGCAAAGAGTGGATTTACAACAGATTGACAATGTCGTGTTAGTTTTTCAGTGGACAGCAAAGTGATCCATCTGTATACACCCACATGTAAATATACATATTTTCAGATTCTTTGGCTTTTTATAAGATACTGAATACAGTTCTTTATGCTCTGTCAGTTCAGTTCAGTTCAGTCACTCAGTCGTGTTCAACTCTTTGCCATCCCATGAATCGCAGCACACCAGTCGTTTAGATTTCCCTAATCCCAAACTCCTAATTCATCCCTCCCCAATTCCCCGTTGGAAATTATAACTTTGTTCTCTAAGTCCCTGGGTATCTTGCTACTTTGCAAATAAGTGTAATTGTTTCGTTTTTAAGCTCCACATATAAGAGACAGCATATGGTATCTCTCTTTCTCTGCCTGACTTAATGTCACTCAGTGTGATCATGTTGCTGCAAAGGGCGGCATTTCATTCCCTTTTCATGGCCGAGTAATATTCCACCGCATATATGTACCACATGCTCCTTATCCATCCTTCCGTCACTGGACACGTAGGCTGCCTGCATGCCTTGGCTAGTGTGAACAGTGCTGCTGTGAACACTGGGGTGCACCTATCTTTTCTCTTTTACAGTTTTTCCTTTTTCTGGACATATGCTCAGGAGTGGAACTCCTGGATCAATATTGGTAGCTCTAAAGAGTAGCAAGCATTTTTAAAGTGAGGCATTAAGGATAGACTTCTAAATGCAGCCTGCAGGGGACAAGACACACACACACACACACACAGAGACACACACACAGAAACACACACACACATGTACTTTCTAGATGCCACCCGGAGCAGCTGGTTTACGACCTAGCAGAGGATCAACCTACGTGGAAAGTGGAGGAGGTAGAATTTTGTGAGTCTTGTGTACAGGAAGATGTGGGGAAGAGGGGAGTGGGTGATTCTATCAAGACACTATGCATCCTTTGCCACTGCATCCCCAAGGCCCTGACACGCTGGTTAGCACACAGAGCTGATCGGACAGGAGGGGGTGTCCTCTATCATCCCATGATGCGATAGACTGTGGTGGACACACAGAAGCCTGTTGATGGGGTTAAAACAGTGCTCAGCCAGAGCGCACACTGTCTATTCTGCCGGTTGCAGGAATTACAGATCTCCTTGTCAGGTTCTGTCTCGCCCTAATTTGATAGCCTTTTGGCAGGCTTCACGGGCAGATGACAATACTTCTTGATCTGGTGCGTTCATCTGCGCTGTCCCTTGAAAGACCCATCCCCATCATGCTGCAAGCTGTGAAATCTGTAGCATTCTGGTTTGACTTGGTTAACATTCTTTTTTTTGTTTGTTTAAATAATTATGTTTATTTATTTTCTGGGTTGTAATCGGTCTCCTCTGCTGCACAGGCTTCTCATTGCAGTAACTTCTCTTGTTGCAAAGCACGGGTTCTAAGTGCCCCGGCTTCAGAACGTTGAGGTTGAAAAGTGTACAACCCAGCAATGGTACTAATAATTTTATGGTCAACCTCATTTTTATTAACAATGAGGATTTATAAACCATTTTGCATTTGCCAGAGTTGTTCCATTTCCCTACTGGCACCTGGACTCAATGTTTCAGGCTTGTGGGCTGTAGAGTTTGGGCCCAGTGGTTGTGGCCGACGGGGTTCAGTTGCCCTGCAGTACATGGGGGCTCTTCCCGGACCAGGAATCGAACCTGCATCTGCTGCATTGCAAGGAGGACTCTTTAACCACTGGACCCCCCAGGGAAGCCCCGGTCAGCATTCTTTTACAATCCCTGTTTGCTTCAGCTTGGTGACTGCCCTGCACCTCCATATCCATCCTTGCCTATGTTCAGGCAGCCCTCTGTGTTGAAACAACTCAGGTGTCTGTCACAGTGTAACAAATTCGCAGCTGCAGAGGCTGGGATGCATCCTCGCAACAACCGCAGTATACCTGGGCGGAGTCCCCTGGTGCTAGCTGTTCTCATAGGCTCTGATCTGGGTAACAGTTGAGGCTGGAATCTCAGCGCAGAACTCAGTGGGGGAAGGACCCACTTTTGCAGTTCTGCACGTGGGAATTCACTTTGTCACAGGCTGTTGGACTGGCCATTTCAGCTCTTCACCAGGATTTAGCCAAAAAGCAACATCAGTTTCTTTCTCTCTCTCTTTTTTTTTTTTAAATTGAGGCATAGTTGATTTACAATCTTTTTATTTTTAAATTTATTTCATTTACAGTCTTGTGTCCATTTCTGCTGTTCAGCATGGCGCCTCAGTTATACATGCATGTCCATTCTTTTGTGCATTCTTTCCCGTGACGGTTGATCACAGGACATTGAACAGAGTTCCCTGTGCTGTACAGGAGGATGTTTTTCATCTATCCTATATATAATAGTTTGCACATGTTAATCCCAAACCCCCAGGCCTTGCCTCCCCTACTCACCTACCTCTTCCTTGTAAACCCCAAGTTTCATCACTTTGTGAGACTGTTTCTGCTTTGTAGACTGTGTTCATTTGGACCATATTTTACATCAGTTTCTTGATAGGAAGATACTTCACATGTTGGGCTGTTTTCTGTATAAATTGGATCATGGCTGTTCCAGGAGAATATTACCTTATTATTCACGTACCAGTGTCTTAGAGCAGAACTTGGTCCCTCTTTAAAGCTAATCTGTTGCTATAAATATACGTCTTCTTGCTTTGATTCCACAGACACATAATTCCACTTTTGTGTTCATGTCACGTGCAAAGCTTCCCTGGTGGACTTCCCTTGCAGCTCAGCGGTCAACAATCCACCTGCCATTGCAGAATACATGAGTTCAATCCCTGGGTTGGAAAGATCCCCTGGAGGATGAAATGGCAACTCATGTCAGTATCCTTGCCTGGAGAATCCCATGGACAGAGGAGCCTGGCAGGCTACAGTCCATGGGGTCCGAAAGAGTTGGACATGATTGAACGACTAAGCAACCACATATGCAAAGTACAATTTGGAATACCTTCCTCCTCTTTCCAAGGAAGGATTAAAAAAGGAAATGATTACTTTAAAGAAAAGATTCCATAACGAACCTTGAGGTTGGAAAGGTATGAGAGAGCAATGGTACTAATAATGTTATGGTCAACTTCATTTTATTAACAATAAAATTTTAAACCACATTGCATTCACCAGAGTTGCTTCATTTCCCCACTAGGGTAGTGGGTACAGGTCATAACGAGACAGACGGCTCTTTGCGTCAATGAATAAGGCACATCTAAGCCACTACTTAATTTGTCCCCTCGGCGCTAAACTTCCTTCTTTTTAGATATCACTCTCTGAAGCACGGGCTTCCCTGGTGGGTCAGCTGGAAAAGAATCTACGTGCAATGCAGGAGACCCTGGTTCGATTCCTGAGTCAGGATGGTCCCCTGGAGAAGGGATAGGATATGCACTCCAGTATTTTTGGGCTTCCCTGGTGGCTGAGATGCCCAAGAATCTGCTTGCAATGCAGGAGACCTGGGTTCGATTCCTGGGTTGGGGAGATCCCCTGGAGGAGGGCGTGGCAACCCACTCCAGGATTCTCGCCTGGAGAATTCCATGGACAGAGGAGCCTGGCGGGCTACAGTCCACGGGGTCTCAAAGAGTTGGACACAATTCAGCGACTAAGCAGAGCACAGCACAGCTGAAGTATAGGGTATAAATGAGGAAGAGAAGTCCTGTGTCTACTCTGAACAAGAATACAAGGACAGAATCAGGAACCAATCAACATTCATGGAAATGTAAACATCTGTCTACAATCTACATATAAATGATGTATGTATATTAATATAGTATACAATAGGGAAGGATTATATATAATAATTATGTCATCATTTCAGTTCAGTAGCTCATGACTGAACTGAACCAACATATAACACAGATACGTTCCCTACTGTTGTTTTTGAGTCACCAAGTCGTGTCTGACTTTTTGCGACCCCATGGACTGCAGCATGCCAGGCTTCCCTGTCCTTCACTGTCTCCTTGAGTTTGCTCAAACTCATGTCCATATATATGTATAACTCTCTACATGTCATATATAGGGGCTTTCCTGGTGGTGCAGAGGTTAAAGCGTCTGCCTGCAATGTGGGAGACCTGGGTTCGATCCCTGGGTCGGGA
>SJYV01004825.1:0-14472 GCA_006410875.1 Neotragus pygmaeus
TAATTTCAGATGATTTATAAAATACTAACATAAAAGAGAATTTTAGTCACATTTAAATCCCTCCACCCATAGTAACTACCGTTTCAATTTATTACATCTTTCTCATTTTTTTCTATGTATATTTAAGCATATATTTATAAAAATCATTTTGTAGACACCGTTTTGTTATCTGCCTATGTCAGTAATATTTTGGAATCATTTTTCATATCAACAAATATCTTTTTTATATTGATTTTAGTGGCTGCATACTATTTCATGCTGCATGTTATGAATGAGCCTTAGTCTGTTGAACTCTATTTTCTGAAATCTGGCTACAGTCAGCATTTTACTATTGTAAACAGACATCCTTCATTAGCCCTACTTTTTAATAAAAGTGAAATCCTAGTTTTTAAAAAAGTCATGTTTTTAAAGCTTTTATTACATCTTCCCAAACTGCCCTGTTGTTCTTGTAATTTTATAAAATTACCCAATCCTAATATACTCACTGGGCTTCAGTGGTAGTAAAGAATCCACCTGCCAGTGCAGGAGGCGCATGTTCAATTCCTGGGTTGGGAAGATCCCATAGAGAAAGGAATGGCAACCCATCCTGGTTCTTGCCTGGGAAATCCCATGGATAAAGATGCCTGGAGAGCTGAAGTCCATGGGGTCACAAAACAGTCAGACATGGCCTAGTAACTAAACAGTACACTCATCATAACAAAGATAAATCCTCAGAGTAGTATTTCCTGAAGGATGTTGGGCAGTCTTGTCTGCTCTCACATGGTGCTGCCCTGCTGCCCAGGAAAAGTTTGGTCCAAAGAAATTTGAGGAACATGGTATTTCCTACAGAGAGATTCACAGCCCATATTAGCATTTCAAAGACTAAGAAGTCCAGCCCTAAAGAAACAGGTTCAGTTCTGTGGAAGTCAACATTATTAGCCAGGGCACACACTGTGTGGTGTAATATTTTCTGGCATGCTTTGGAACATCCCTTGCTGCTTTAGAAAGTAATTTGAAAGTGCCCAAGTTTAACACTCAGATTTTTACTCAAAAGAAGCATAATTTATATGATTTACTTAGTGATTAGCATTTGAAAGACAATCTAGGATAATTATAACCATAAAGAAACTGGTAACCTTGAACATTATGGAATGTCTTAGGCTAATTTTGTTTCACATTTTATTGACCACTTATACTTCAGAAGAGCATTGTTACTATTTCTGAATCCATGTAGTAGTAAGTTATATTTCAATGAGATTCTATAGTATATCTAAAAATTGGGGTCAAGTCTGGTAGCATAAATACTTCGACAGCTAAGTACAATTCTCATGTATGATACTTAGAAGGTGCTCTAAAATGAATCCTAAATTAAAATTAATTTCATGACCATTATACATTAACAACAAAGACATTAAAGTATAATCAAATGATTACTGACCATCTTTCATTGCTTTTTGATAATATCAAGTTACATGGAAATATATAGATATATTGATTTTTTTAATATGTCATTCAAATACCAAGTTAAACATGAGTAAAACATCATATTCATGTTTTAAAAACTGCCTTGCCAATCAATGTCTTGTACACAGGTCTGACATCAGATTTAAGTATAATGAGGTATAAGATTGACAACTAATTAGTCAAAGATGAAAAATAAATCATCCTTTGTTTTCCGTTTCTTTTTTAAATGAAACATGCTTAGCTTTTTATTCACTCATTTCAAGTCCAATTTGTAACGTTTCAGTTTTACTGCAGTGCCCGTGCTATAATTCTCTTTAATTTTTTGTGCCATTTTTCGTACTTTTATTGGCATGCAGATATGTGTGATCTACATTGATGACCGTAGTATGAAATAAAGGTCAAATATTAGTGGATATACAGTTATATCAAGATAATTTTTAAAAATTAGACAATGATTCACAGATTATTCTGAGGAATAACAACAATAACAAAAGAAAATTACACCCCTAAAGAATACACAAATGTTTTAATTTTTTGACATTTACTACTAAAACTCATAGCTGTCCCATGTGCCAACAAATGTCATTAAACACATACTTATTCTCATCTTCTAGGACTTTCCTGGGCTTAGCAGGATGGATCTCATCTACCGTGGAACTTAGTGTCCTGTTTTGGCTTAAAACTGTCCTAGCAGCAAGACCTAGCAAACGGATGCCTGAGTAGTCACATCTGTTTAGCAATTTTGTGACTGTAAGCCATTGATGACAGTTCTTTGGGTTTGCATAAATTTTGAGAAAAGTTCAATAGTCTGGAAAGAGATAAAAGCTGTCCCATCACCTTGGTCTTATAACAATCCCAGAGTTTAAAGGAAGGCAGCCATTAGCTGTTTTTCTGGAAACATAAGCATTAAGTGCTGTGAACCCAATGTCGTGGATATAGGACTGAGTCAGGGAAATTAATTCAAATAATAATGCATTGAGTTCTCTCCTATTGCAAGGCACAGAACTAACACTTTAATGTTTAAATAACAATCGGTAGGACACAATGCCTGACTTCAAACTGTTTATTCTAATAGGAGGTTGGGACAGGAGATGAAAGAGTTATATAGTTTTTTTAAAAAGCAAAACCTTAAATATACCCTCAGAGAGGCACCACCAATATTGTGAGAGATTGAAGAAGGAAGAGTCCATATTTATGGCTGATCATGAAAATTTATTACTTGAGCTAGGTCTTGTAAGGAAGAGTATATAAAATTTTGAGTCAGAAAAAAGGGAAGACCAAATATCATGGTTTATAAATTCCAATGTACTGATTTATGGGGACGAGGTAGAAGTTTAATTTTAGAGAAAAGGAATTGAAAAGCTGAAAGATAAGTTGTTGTACTCTTGTAAAGGGGCTGAATGAAAGCTGACTTCAAGCTGAAGTCTGCCCCGTTCAATAGGTATTCAATAATAAAGTAAGACTTTTTTCTATTGATTTCAGTTTTGCTTTGGACAAAGACAATAGGAGACAGAAAGACCATCTGGGAGGCTATTGCATCATTCCCGGGAAATGGTAATGAAAGTATAAATGGGACAGTCAAGAGGAAAATCAAGGAGAGAGAACAGAGGTGACAGGTATTTCAGATACGTTATACTAGACTTAGCAAATAAGTGGATGTGAGAAACAGGAGAGGGAGACACCAGAGATTGTCTTAACCCATTGTAGTCAACAATAGGAAATGAAATGCTGAACAGAGAGCTGGAGAAAGAATACAGAGGGTTAAGACTAGGAGAAGATAAAAAAATCACAAAAATTAGTTCAAGAAGGTGATTGTGCAGGTGATGAGAGAGAAGCTTAGAAAAGTTAAGAGACAGACTGGAGATTAAAAAGTTGAAAACAAAATACCATATATAATTGGACATATGACAGACACAGTAAAACTTCACAATTTACTAGCATTTCTTTACCTCTAGTGAAGGCACCACAATCCTTCATCTAGAGGTGAATGGTTGCCTGCAGATAAAGATGCCTTCCAGCTCCAGCAAAAGGAACCATACTCCCTTTCCTTTTTCCTCTCTCTTCCTAAGTTCTGAATGCAAACCCATGGTGTGTGAATGGCAAAACCAATCCCTCAGTTCAGCCATATTCATTTTCCTCTGGCAAGATTTTAAAGCTCAAAATAGAAGTTTTCAATGGAACATGGAATAAAAAGCTAATCTTTAGAGCATCTTGTGAACATGACACCAGACTATATTATGGTCATGAAAGACTTTTTCATACAGAACATAGATGTGTTTTCTCAGCCACACTCATTGTGACATCCTGAGACTGCATGTCACAAGAATATTTTTTGGTAGAGCCTAATCATAACTTTTCTTCAAAGAAGTAAGCGTCTTTTAATTTCATGGCTGCAGTCACCAACTGCAGTGATTTTGGAGTCTCCAAAAATAAAGTCTGACACTGTTTCCACTGTTTCCCCATCTATTTCCCATGAAGTGATGGAACCGGATGCCATGATCTTCGTTTTCTGAATGTTGAGCTTTAAGCCAACTTTTTCACTCTCCNATTTCATGGCTGCAGTCACCATCTGCAGTGATTTTGGAGCCTCCAAAAATAAAGTCTGACACTGTTTCCACTGTTTCCCCATCTATTTCCCATGAAGTGATGGGACCGGATGCCATGATCTTCGTTTTCTGAATGTTGAGCTTTAAGCCAACTTTTTCACTCTCCTCTTTCACTTTCATCAAGAGGCTTTTTAGCTCCTCTTCACTTTCTGCCATAAGGGTGATGTCATTTGCATATCTGAGGTTATTGATATTTCTTCCAGCAATCTAGTATAGTTCCATGTGCTATACAGTAGATTCTTGTTGATTATTTTATATATAGTTGTGTGTATATGTAAATCCCACACTCCTAGTTTAACCACCCCCAACCCAGCCCCACCACACCCGTGCTTCCCCCTTTGGTAACCAAAGCCATGTTTTCTGTGTCTGTGGGTCTGTTTTGTCCATGAGTTCACTTGTATCGTTTGTTTTTTTAGATTCCTCATCAGCTCCCCTGGTTTTATTGGTGCAAAGAGACGAATAGTGCAGTTACTTTGGAGCACTGCCCCTTTTAATTATGAGCTCCTTCAGCCACAAGAGGGTGGTGACTATAGCCCTCTCTACACACAACCCACTCAAAACTCAGAATTGGGCTCTTAGGGGGACAGAGAACTAGTGGGGAATTAAAGGGACGAATTCAAAAAGTTTGAAGTGTACCCGATGACGCTAAGACAAAGAAGGGACCTTGGGAAATTCCAAGGTCCACACCAGCAATTCCTAAATGTCACCCAAGCATTTCAGATACTTTCTCTCAGAGAAGAAATGTTTGCCTGATAGAGACTTAAAAAAAAATTTTCCACCAAGATACAGTGATCTCAGTGTCAATTAACCTTATGGGAGGATTAACCAGATGCTCTGCTCCAAGTCCACAGGTGGTAGGCTCTGAACAAGTGGAGTGGATCCACTGGTTTCCTAGAGAAGTAAAGTTAAAAATCTTCCCCTTTTTGGTTTTTCCCTGCCCTCCCATTTAGAGAACATTCTGCCTCTGCCGTGGTGTTCAGGTGGTAACTGTGATTTACCTCTGAGGAGGAGAGCTGTTTGTCAAACTTTTGAGTGGACCTCCACAACACTTGGAGGGCTTGTTAATCAGAGGCCTGGATTTGTACGCAGTTTCTGATTCTGAAGGGCTGGGTATGCAGCCTAAGAATTTTCTAACTAGTTTTCTGGAATGCTGCTGGTTGTCCAAAGAGCCTCACTTTGAAAATCACTGGTCTGGAGTGGAAGTAATGAATAGGGTCTGGGCAAACAATTTATGTTTGAAAACTGGGGAATTGATGAAGGATTTATAAGCTGCAGATACATGTGGTTTGGGGATGGTTCTGAATTTTCTTGGGGCCACTGTTTGCCCAGCACAGCAACCTACCTCTTTGTGGGTCTCGGTGAAGCAAGATCTGAATTTCACTTAGACTGTTTGAGTGAGAACCTTCTAACCAGGGCTGATAACAAAGTGTATATGTTCCAACTTTAATTTCAGGGTGAGATCAAGGGATTGGTTAGAGCCTTGGAAGGTCTTACTTTGTAAAGAGCAACATCAGGACTCAGTGACGTGAATTTGTTTGAATAACATAGTTGTGTAATTTGAGATGAGATGCGAGATGGGGGGTCAGGATGACTTGATCTAGTGCAACTTTTCTCAATTCTGACTCCATCTGCATCACCTGGAGAACTTTAGCGTTTGGATTCAATTGGTAGGAGCTTCCCAGGTGGCGCTAGTGGTAAAGAACGTGCGTGTGTGTGTGTCGCTCAGTCATGTCCAACTCTTTGTGACCCATGAACTGTAGCCCTCCAGGCTCCTCTGTCCATAGGATTTTCCAGGCAAGAATAGTGGATTGGATTGCCATTCCCTTCTCCAGAGGACCTTCCCGACCCAGGGATCAAACCTGGGTCTCCTGAATTGCTGGCAGACTCTTTGCAGTTTGAGCTACAAGGAAGTCCAAATTAAAACTGAAAAATAACTGCAAGAGGCATAAGAGACAGTTTCGATCCCTGGGTCGGGAAGCGCCCCTGGAGAAGGAAATGGCAACTCATTCCAGTATTCTTGCCTGGAGAATCCCATGGACTGAGGAGCCTGGTAGGCTACAGTCCATTGGGTTCCACAGAGTCAGACATGAATGAAGCAACTTAGTATGCTTGCACAAATTGTGTGGGCTGGAGTCCAGGCATCAGTAGAAATTAAAAGCATCCCAGGGGACTGTAACACAGAGCAAGCTTTGAGCGTCATTGTCTGACGCTACGGTTCTTTCCAAGGTCAAGCAATGTTTCCACACCTGCTTACTAAACAGGGCCGCCCTGTAGGCACCTATAGTGCCTCAGATGCTTTTAATTTTCCTTCTTACATTGGGGGGGAACCCATATTCTTCTATTCTGGGCAAAAGAGAGCTATCCAAGAGATTAAGATGTGAGTCATCAGTGGAGAGTCAGAGGGTTCTCGGAACTTACAAGGAGAGATTTAGGAAGGAATTTCCCAAGATGAACTTGAAAGTTGCAGAATCAGATCGTGGGGTTGGTGGAATTCCTCTCCGTATTCTCAATGTTTTCCATTCAATTCGACGCTCCCCTTTGGCGGCAAGTATGGAAGGTGGCCACTAGGTGGCAGTGGTCTCTAAAACCAGATTCCATAGCCAAGAACCTTCCTAGGGGGTCAGGAGGAGCTTTCCTACTCGTCACACAAGACAGAAATCTGTGGAGATCTACATACAGCTACTCCAAAAGCACTGCAATGGAAACGCCACTCGCACAACACACGGAGGTCAAATGTGGCCTTCATTTACATTTACACCTCAGTGGAAAACTGATGCTTGCCACCAGATGGCAGCAGACTCCCGCCTGCTTCCTCCACTCGGGCCGGTAGTTCTTGTTTTAAACTGGAGGCTGCTTTACAATATCGCAGTGGTTTTTGCCATACATTAACATGAATCAGCCATGGGTGTACGGCCGGTCGTTCTTAAGGGCGAGCTCTGCACAGGGCGCTGTGCTGAGCACTTTACATGGATTATTTCCTGAAGTTTTTTAAAACACTTCCTTGAGGCACCTATTAATATTAGCTCCAAATGAGTGGTTGAATAACTTGCTCTGGAGGATATGATCAAGGTGAGAGGAGAATTCAAACCCAGGCAGTCTGCACCAAAGTCTGAGTCTGGCTGACCTCCCCAATTTTCCTTCTCATTGACTTGATTCAGTAGCAAACAGACCTCTGGTCTTGGTCCTGAGCTGGCTCTGCTTTCTAGTAGAGCCCATTATCAGCATCAAGGGGGAGATGGAACTATGACAGTTGAAAATCGGGCTTTGAAGTGGCAGGAGTGTGGGGATGTGAGTAGGCATGGACAGTCTCTGTTAAAGGCGGCCGCTGTCACTGGAAGCCAACACACTGCAAACATTTGGCCCTTCCCAGGCTTTCCTGAGCACTGGGTGAGTGGTCTGCCCTCCGAGTTATCACAAATACCTACTGAGTTATGTAAATGTCTCGGAGTGTCATAGTAATAATCTCCAGCTCTCCAACCTGAAGCATCTGTTTTCTTGGCTCCTACTAGTGGTCACACATTTTATGGAATCGGCTCAGTTCTAAGCCTCTGTTTCCCTCTCGGGTAGGGTATAGGTAGACTGTCAACAAAGTGATCCAATGATTAATTCAGTGGCTGAAAGAAGATAGAAGGTTATTTGTCTCTCACAGTCCAGTCCAAGGGCAGCGTTTGAGGTCCAAGGGCAGTTTGTTTTAAGCCATCTTTTAGAGTCAAACACTTCTTCGTATCCTCAGGACCTATTGTCACAGACGGTGTGGTCCAGCCTTCGGAACTGGTAAGATGCAGTAAAGCCATTTATTGAAAACCCAGGTGTGCCTATTCCCTGGATCCTCTGTAGGCATGGCTTCCCTGCATCTATTAAGACAGCACACCAGCTTCTAAGGATTAATATAATTCTAGGATTTCCACCGCAACCACAGCTTAAATGAAGTCTGAAGGAATAAGGACTAAATAAGGTGCTAAAACTTGCTTAAGTTTGCATGTCTTCCTTCATGACACAGTCCACATCTAGTTTATCGCTTCCTATGTTTATAATTGCACAAACCACAGGAAGAATAGTTACCAGGTCAGGTTAACATCGGAGAAGGCAATGGCACCCCACTCCAGTGTTATTGCCTGGAGAATCCCAGGGATGGGGGAGCCTGATGGGCTGCCGTCTATGGGGTCGCACAGAGTCGGACACAACTGAAGCGACTTGGCAGCAGCAGCTGGTTAACACAGAACTACACTTTAGTAATGAAAAATCCTCTGGGTGGCTTGAGATAGCCCCTGTATCTTGGCACAAAGGCTAACGCACGTCTCCTTGTGGTCCCCAAATATCACATTGCATACCCACATTCCGCAAGCCCTGCATATGATGGGAACAGAACTGGCATGCTTAAGGCGACTAAAGGGGGTGTTTAGCCTAGGCTATGAAGCCACAAGGACACACACAGATGCAAATAAGTTAACAGTGTTCAGATATCTGTCAGTCACGTGACCTGCATCTCGCTCAAGGGCAGCTGAGGAGGGCTTTTCCCAGCCTCTCAGGGTCACGCAGCTGCTTATACTTGTGCTGGTTTCTCTGGCTTTGCTTGCAAGCCATACCGATTGACCTGAGGAAGTTTCTGGGCTGCCATGTTGTTTAGTCTGGGTTAAGCTCAGCTGATCTGGAATGACCTCATGCTTATCTCCAGAGCTGCTGGAGTATGGCGGTGACCGTTAGCTGCACTAACTCAAGATAAACGGTGTTCTTTTCCCATGGGTTCATGAGCTGTTTCAGGGAAGGATGGGCCAGCTGGCCAGCAGTGCTCAGTAATAATAACACTTGGGTTTATAATATGCTTCTGGTGTTTATGGAATCTGGGGCTTTGGACATTTAAGGCTGGTCGTGTAACTGGAATGAGCTTAGAGAACCAGGTAGCTCATAAGAAACCCCTGCCACAGGTAGACCGGAGCTTCTGGTTCTCAGGTGCTTTGCAGGTACACTGATGGTGGTGATGTGAGACCTGTTCCACTCTGTGCTGAGAGGACAAAGAAGCCTATGCCTGGGAGTGCCAGCCCCCTCTGATGCACCTCTCTGCTGTGGCTGTATTGCTCTCTTGACCTATAACAAGGTGGTCTGAGTGTAAACTGAACTATGAGTCCTTTCAGCAGTAGAACATTTAAGGTAATTAATGTTTAATTTACACATATCTGACCTCCCTCCTGGCTCAGACGGTAAAGCGTCTGTCTACAATGGGGGAGACCCGGGTTCGATCCCTGGGTCGGGAAGATCCCCTGGAGAAGGAAATGGCAACCCACTCCAGTACTCTTGCCTGGAAAATCCCATGGACAGAGGCACCTGGTAGGCTTCAGTCCATGGGGTCGCAAAGAGTCGGACACGACTGAGCGACTTCACCTTCACTTTACACATATCTTCTTGATACAGCTTCATGCTCCTAATCTTTTTAGTTTTGGCTGGGTTGGCCCTTTGCTGCTGCCTGGGCTTTTCCCTGCTCGTGGTGGGCAGGGGCTGCTCTCTGGTTGCAGCGCGCGGGCTTCTCATTGCAGTGACTTCTCTTGCTGCCGAGCATGGGCTCTAGGGCGCACGGGCTTCGGAGATTGTAGCTCCGGTGCTCTAGACCACAGGCTCGGCAGTGGCCACGTAGGCTCAGTTGCTCTGCAGCATGTGGGATCCTCCTGGATCAGGGATTGAACTCTCGTCTCCTGCATCGGCAGGCAGGCTCTCCACCACTGAGCCACCAGGGAAGCCCCAGGCTCCCAGTCTTACTGTCACTGAAACCATGCTTGCCGGTGCGCTTGGTCCTTAGCAATCGGTCCAGGGACTTGGAAAGGGAAAGGCTCCCTGTAAGGGCAATGAGGCGGGTTCTCAGCAGTAACTCTCTGGGCTTTGTAAACGTTACCAAACAGAATTCAGGTGATCTTGACTTGCAAGGGAGCGGTAAAGGCACAAAGCGCCCTCCAGGCAGACAGACGAAACTGAGGACTGGGCGGGCAAGTACAAGTTATCTGATGTCAGAACTTCTCTTTTCAAGTCCCCTCCCTCAGAGACTTTGCCCAGGTCCCCTGAGTCTATTTTGAAAGTGGAGGAAAAAAATAAGTTTGAGGAGCAAGAGCATAGAGAGGATTCTACTCTCAGACTAAACTATAAAATTTCAGACTAAAATACCGCATTCCAGGAGCCCATTTAGAATGAATCCCGGGCTGCAGGTGAGCAGGGCTAGATCGCCCACAGGGACTGAAGCGCCTGTGCCCAAGTGAGAAGGGATGGTGGGCGGGGCCAGCTGAGGAGGAAGGCAGAGCCACGTGGATGAGAGAGGGTCAGTCTGAGAGGTCAAAGGGGAACCAGATGGTTGGCTGGACAAGCAATACAAAAGTTAAAACGTTATAACGTATTGAGGTGAAAGTCACATATTATAAAATTAACCACTTTAAATGGAACAAGTCAGCATGCTTGGGACATTCACAGTGCTGTAGACTCACAGCCTCTAGCTAGTTCCAAAACGTTTTCCTCATCCCAGACAGAATCACCATGCCCAGAATCAAACTTTCTCTCTACTCTCCCCAAGCCCCTGGCAACCACTGGTCTATGGATTTGCTTGTTCTGGATGTTTCATATAAATGGAATCACACAATAGGTGACATTTCATGGCTGGCTTCTCCCACTGCGAAGAATGTTTGCAAGGTTCATCCATGCTATAGCATAAATCAGCACTTCTTTCCTTTTTGAGGCTGAATAATAGTGCATTGTATGGATTGATCATATTTAGTTTATCCATCCATTCGCTGTCTGAACAGCTTCAGCATCTGACTTTTGTGACTTTTTGTGCTGCTCTGAACATGCATGTACAGGCTCTTGTTTGAGTTTGTTTCTAATTACTTTGGGCACACACCTAGGAGTGGAATTGCAGGGTCACATGGTAATTCTGTTTACTTTCATACTTTTTTTCCCTTTTGTAAAATTGAAACCTAGTTGATTTATAATACGGTTGCTTCTTCCAGGTGTATGGCAAAGTGATTTAGACATATGTGTGTGTGTGTATATGGAGAAGGCAATGGCACCCCACTCCAGTACTCTTGCCTGGAAAATCCCATGGATGGAGGAGCCTGGTAGGCTGCAGTCCATGGGGTTGCTAAGAGTAGGACACAACTGAGCAACTTCACTTTCACTTTCATGCATTGGAGAAGGAAATGGCAACCCACTCCAGTATTCTTGCCTGGAGAATCCCAGGGACGGGGAAGCCTGGTGGGCTGCCGTCTATGGGGTCGCACAGAGTCGGACATGACTGAAGCGACTTAACAGCAGCAGCAGTGTATATATATATATATATAATTCTTTCAGATTTTTTCCCCCTTATAGGTTATTATGAAGTACTGAGTATGGTTCCCTGTGCTACACACAGTAGGTCCTTTTTGGTCATCTGGTCTTCCCTGGTGGCTCAGCTGGTAAAGAATCCTTCTGCAAGGCAGGAGACCTGGGTTCAATCCCTGAATTGGGAAGATCCCTGAAGAAGGGAAAGGCTACCCACTCCAGTATTCTGGCCTGCAGAATTCCATGGACTGCATAGTCCATGGGGTTGCAAAGAGTCAGACACGACTGAATGGCTTTCACTTCATTTTTAGTCATCTATCTTATACAAGGTAGTGTGTATATGTTAACCCCCAACTCCTAATTTATTCCTCCCCATCTCTTTACCCTTTGGCAACCATAAGTTTGTTTTCTATGTCTGTGGGTCTATTTCTGTTTGGTAAAAAAAGTTCATTTTTATCATTTTTTAAGATTTCACATATAAACAGTATCATATGATCTTTGCCTTTTTCTGTCTGACTTACTTCACTTAATGTGATAATCTCTAGACCCATCCATGTTGCTGCAAATGGCATTATTTCATTCTTTATTACGGCTGAGTAATATTCCATTGTATTCATACCTAACTTTTGATCCTCTGAGTCAGTGATTAAAAGAGCTCAGAGTCCCACCCCCGACCAGAGAGGAGGGTAGGAGGGGCCTGCTTCTTCTCAAGCTGAGGGAAAGGGGGTTGTTAAATATTCCCTGGAGAGCAAGGGACACGTGAGTAGCATGCAGCACACCTGAGAACTCCGAAGGGCTCCATGTTGGAGCAGGCAGCTTCCCTAACATCACAGCAAAGAGGGGTCACTGTGAGTTTATTCCCCGTTCCTGAACTGTGGGCACAAGACACGGTGCCCCTTTCCCCAGGAGCAGAGCTGGGCTTCCTGTGCAAGACGGATGGCCAGTGAGGTCTGCTTCGATCACGTACCCGAGGGTTGNGGGGTCACTGTGAGTTTATTCCCCGTTCCTGAACTGTGGGCACAAGACACGGTGCCCCTTTCCCCAGGAGCAGAGCTGGGCTTCCTGTGCAAGACGGATGACCAGTGAGGTCTGCTTCGATCACGTACCCGAGGGTTGCCTGCAGCGGGCAGGGGAAAGCGGCAGAAAGAAGGTGGAAACTTACCGGTGCGTGCACGCCCTGCATGTGTGTGTGCGGTGCATGAGTGATGAGGAGCTGCAGATGGGTGGTAAGCAAACATTGGAGCAGAGATGCGCCTTCTAGGTCTGAGAAGATCCCCACGCTGAGAAGGTGAGTCTCCAAAACCAGAAAGAGAAAGTGTCCACATTGAATTCCTTCCCGCTCATCTCACGACAATATTAATCAAGTAAGCTCATACTTCATCTTCCTCCCTCCCTCCCTCCCAGCCTCTACCCACTCCCAACCCCAGAGAGGACAAACCCTTTGTTAGGAATTTGGGGACCGGGGCTAGAGCCCCAGGAGGCGAGCAGTTCGNTTTTCTTCTTTTTTTCCCTCTTTTTCCTCTTCTTCTTGCTTTCTCTAGATTTTTAATCTTTGCTTTTTGGTATTTGTTGTCAATTTTGTACATTAAAAAAAAAAAAAATTTCGTACCCAATTTTACCTGAGAGTGAGATTACTGGCTTGACCACTCTCTTCTCCTTTGGACTCTCCTTTTTGGCCACCAGCTGGGCTCTGTCTCTTCCCTCCCCCTTCTCTTCTCTACCCAACTCTGTGAAGCTCTATGTGTTCCAGACTGTGGAGAACACTTAGGGAACTGTTTACTGGCTGGATCTGTCTCTCTCCTTTTCATTTCCCTCTTTTATCCTCCTGGTCACTTCTGTTTACTTCCTTCCTCTCATCTTCCCTGTATAACTCTGTGAACACCTCTGAGCGGTTCAGACTGTGAAGTGCACATAAGAAAGTGATTACTGGCTAGTTGCGCTCTCCTTTTTTGATCCCACCTCATCTCATCCCAGTCTGCTCTAACTACCCCCTCCCTCTTCTCTTCTCCATGTAACTCAGTGAACCTCTCTGAATGTACCTCAATGTGGAGAANTGTGAAGTGCACATAAGAAAGTGATTACTGGCTAGTTGCGCTCTCCTTTTTTGATCCCACCTCATCTCATCCCAGTCTGCTCTAACTACCCCCTCCCTCTTCTCTTCTCCATGTAACTCAGTGAACCTCTCTGAATGTACCTCAATGTGGAGAAACTTTTCATCTTTAAACTAGATGTTTTATCATCAGTGCTGTATAGATGGAGAAGTCTTGAGGCGATTGTAAAAATAAAGCTGAAAACCAGAAGCAGGAGGCTTATGTCCAAATCAAGAGAACATAAGAGAACTCCCAAACACAGGGAACATTAATTGACAGGAGTGCATCAAATGCCTCCATACCTAAACTGAAACTAAGCACCACCCAAGAACCAACAAGTTCCAGAGCAAGACATACCATGCAAATTCTCCAGCAACACAGGAACACAGTCCTGAGATTCAATATACAGGTAGCTCAAAGTCACTCCAAAACCACTGACGTCTCATAACTCATTACTGGACACTTCATTGCACTCCAGAGAGAAGGAATCCAGCTCTACCCACCAGAACTCAAACACAAGCCTCCCTAACCAAGAAACCTTGACAAGCCATTGATACAACCACACCCACAGTGAGGAAACTCCATAATAAAGAGAAATCCATAAATTCCCAGAATATAGAAAGGCCAACCCAAATACAGTAATATAACCAAGATCAAGAGACAGAGGAATACCAACCAGGTAAAGGAACAGGAGAAATGCCCACCAAACCAAACAAAAGAGGAAGAGATAGGGTCTCTATCGGAGAAAGAATATGAAATATTGATCGTGAAAATGATCCAAAATCTTGAAATCAAAATGGATTCACAGATAAATAGTCTGGAGACAAGGATTGAGAAGATGCAAAAAAGGTTTAACAAGGACCTAGAAGAAATAAAGAGTCAATATATAATGAATAATGCAATAAATTAGACCAGAAACACTCTGGAGGCAACAAATAGTAGAATATCAGAAGCAGAAGATAGGATAAATGAAATAGAAAATAGAATGGTAGAAATAAATGAATCAGAGAGGAAAAAAGAAAAACAAATTAAAAGAAATG